>JAOVYX010019996.1:0-17630 GCA_035668315.1 Drosera spatulata
ATGGACACAGAACCCCGAAAGCCGTATTATGTTGGTGTGGTTGATCCTTTTCAGTATGTTGATCTCGTTCGACACATTTCCTTTCATGATCTTGACCGCAGCATCATCCCCCTTGAAGGAGCCCCGGAAAACAGACCCCTTGATCCTCCTGTCATCGCTGAATGAGTCTGTTGCTGTCTTCAGCTCCTCATACTTGTACACCGTCAACGACTCAATGACCGACCTTAGCCCATGTGTCGAAAGGGACCAGGAATCCGTCGTCGGAGTCCTATCCTTTGATCCCGATGACGCTGCATATTCATCAGATTCCTTATTCCCATCAGCAAAGGCTTTCGTTGGCGGCCTAGGAGGAAGCTTGTCCTTCTTTGCTCCCCTACAGAACCACACAGCACACAAAACCACAGCCATCACAACAACACAACCAGCAATCCCGATTTCAACCCACTTCTTGGAACCACCAGCACCAGTCTGCTTTCCAGGCAGGGGAGGCGGGGGAGGCGGTGGCGTGGCGACGCTGATCTTGACGGAAGAGTTCTTCACCGGGACCAAGATCGCTGTAAACGGATAAATCACACTGCTCGACTGCAGCTCATTTGCCTCCAACACACTCGCCTCGTCTACCCCGAACATCTCCGCGATCGAAGCCACCGAATCCCCCCACGTGACTAAATAACTAACCAGAACCCTCACCCCATCACCAGTCTGTTTCCTGGACGGACACGCACACATGATCGGCACCATGATATCGATCCCGGCATTCAGATCCCTAACTCCGTACCTGTTCTCCGCCGTCAGGGCCTGGCACGTCGCCAGACCCTGGAACGTATTATTCGCGACCGAGAAGTAAGTCTCCCCTGACCCGAGCGTGTAGGTGACATTGTGCTGATAATAGCTGACCTTCCCTTTCGTGCAGGAGCATTCGACGAGGACCAGGGCGAGGTCGTTTACGGGGAGGGTTGAGACGGTGGAGGAGGATAACGCTGCGTTCTGGGTTGACTGGACGGAGGTGGAGTTGGCGCCGAGGAGGAAGGAGATGCTGAGGGGAGTGTTGTACGGGGCAAGGGCGCGGTAGGTGAGGTAGGCGGTGCAGGAGGAGCGCGGGCCGTTGCAGAGGAAGCCGTTGGTGGCGGTGTAGTTGTTGTTGCAGTCCAGCTGGTGGTTGTCTACGTAGGCTTGTTGGCAGTGAATGGATCGGATATGCAGGATTATCAGTATCAGTGGTAGCAGAAGGCTTAGGTCAATTGGAGAAACAGCCATGGTTGAGGTTGAGATCTAAAAGACAGGTAGATGTTGATGAGGTTGAGATCTAAAAGACAGATGGGTAAATTTATCAAAAAACATTAAATATTATTTAAGTTAACGTAAATTCTTTTTTTTTTTTTCATATAGCATTGTATAAAAATTATTGGATGAAAAAAGTATGCAATCTTCAAGTAGTCCAAGATTTCTAAGCATCCTATCCAGGAAGAAACAGAACTTTAGGATTGTGTTTTTGTCTAAAATCTAGCATCTCCTCCTCCAAACACCGGCTAGATCTGTTCATTGATCGCTAGAGCTTATCTTTCATCAAAGGCTGTAAATAAACTAGGGACCCAATGGGGATTAACCCGATAAAAACTGGTTAAAATTTGTTCAATTGTTTAATAGGTCGAACAAGAATGAAATACTAAGTTCGTTTGAGTTTGAAACTACACATGTTAGGCTTGACTCAAGCTCAAGTTCGGCTTGGCAATTGTCTCATATTATTATAATGAGCTATCGCTATTAAGTCTAGTGTTGATTATTCATCCAATAATTAAATTACGTTATGTATATTTTCGTATGAGAAAATGGCCTATTGGTGCCTTTTTTTCAAACTTATTTCATTACTAATGTAATATATGATTAATTCTCTATAAATATACGGTGTGTTGTTACAGTAACGTAGTATGAATATTATAAGTTTTATTTTTATATTATTGTAAATTGATAAAAGAACGTCCTTTATACCAGCGTACTACTTTGTCGTCATCATGTGCTGCGGTGCTGGGAAAAGGCATACCTATGTTGGAACAGGGGATACATGTGCTGGCAAAGACAAACGTGTGCTGGGAAGATACGAACAATTGCTCTTTATGCGAACAGGGGATACAGGGGCATACATGGTGCTTGAATTCAAACAAAGTTCTGATGGATATGACGGCGGAGACACGATTATGGCAGAGGGTTGAGGGAAATGTTATCAAACCCGGACCGGGTTCGAAAATCCGTGATCCGATCATAAAACGATCCAGATTAACCCATTGATCTAGTTTTTAATTATCTGTTTAAAAATCATTAATTCAATTGTCGAGTATTTTGACTCGTATCGGTTTTTTTGGATTTGGATGGATCAATTTTAAAATAATTAATTCATCATTTTTTTTTATTTTTTTAAATTTTTTATAATATTTTTCTTTTAAATATGTAAAATTATTATATATGAAGTTAATACACATAGTTTAAATTATTTGTATGACAATTTAGTCTTTAAATTTCTTATAGATCAATGTCTAGATTAATTGATAGTTATATTAAGTTTTATGTTATATTATTTCATACTTTAATTTATAATATCATACTATTTTATGTTTATTATTTCAAAATTATATTATACTTGTCATTTTTTTATATACAATATTTAATTTTTGGACATAATAAAACATATATGACGTAATTATTATGTCACGTTTGGATAATGGTTCAATCATTGTTAAACCAGTGATCCATGCCCACTAGATTTTTCGGTTAGATGAACGGTTCTGTGTCTAAAAACATTGGTTGAGGGTCTATATAGTTAGGGTTGTGGATTTTAATCGTGCTTTCTTTTTTAATTGTCTCAATTTGTATTATTATTTTCGAAAGTAGATTTGTAAGTGGTAAAAAGTTGTATGATGTATTTTTGAGAAATAAGTGTTAAAAAGTGTATCTATAAGAAATTTATTCTTATCGTATTGATGTATTCTAAAATTGATTGTACAAATAAATAAATCTGTAATATAATCTTATCAATTTATGCTATAAATAAAATTATCAACCTGCATTGTTTGCATCAACGACTACAGTGGTTCTGCTCCTAATGATTGTAGCTGATAGACAACTGTAAATACTTTATCTCAAAGGGATATTAGGTTGCAAAGTTAGACTTGAAAGTATATTCATATTGATGTTTCACGATAAATTTATAAAAAAATATGTTTGATTATTATTATATACGTGTTAAATTTTACATCGATATATTTGTTAAGTCAAAATGTTGCGATCATTTTGGGATCAAGAGAGTATGTATTTTAAGAAACTTCGTTATTCGTTTTAACGACATGAGAAAATTATATCATTGGCTCGGGGTTAAAATACATAACTCAAACTATCATTCTTATTTTACGATAATATTACGAAAAATGATATTTGATCATTCCGCAACGTAAGTCAAAATTTATCTCGATAAATCTTCAAATAAAATTGTTATATTTATTTTGGATCGAAAAGGTTTTTTTTTAGAGAATGTAGTACTTGTTCCCTATGATAATGTTTCCAAAAGTGTAACTTACTTTATATTAAAAATAACGATGAAGTACCTTATCTCAAAGTAATCCTCTGTATTTGACGACCAATTTTTTTTATTTTTTTTTTTGTCAAGTTTGCTATTAATTTTCCATGTTAGTTGCCAGGCTTATGTGTCATTTCAACATAACCGCCATATTTTGAAATATCCTGCTATTATAAACAATGATAAGAAATTACAAATACAGCTATAAAAGAATCCAGACACCATAATACATATTTCAAAATCCAACACAAGTACATTACAAGTGTGAGTATCCAAGGATACAAACACTTATCAAGGTCTCAAATCCAAACCGCAACTAAATTGTCGAAGTCACAACGTGATAGTAATGATGATGAGATCGTCCGATGATGATTAAGACCAAGGAAGAGAACAACAATAGTATTGGGGATATGTGATTTTTGAGGGTCTGTGTCTAGCGCCCCCTGTATTTATAATTTTTACAAGGTGATAGATAGTTATATCTTTAGAGATTTTAGGTAAAGAGATTATTAGGCTTATATCTAATACATGGGAATAAGGTTATTTTAGGTCTAAGTCGTTATTCTCATGATTATCCCCTAAATCCCCTTATGTGCTATATAAATTACATCGTTACAATATTACTACAAGATAACAATGATCATTATTTTTACAGTCATCAATATGCCCCCGACCTTCGTGGCCGAGTTGCTTGAAGTCGGCTATGAAGCTCGTTTGTGTTTTCCCGAGTTGCATGAATCGAAACGTGAAATCTGTTTTTTTTTTTTTCACTGTCAACCGAGCTACCCCAAATCATAAGTTTGACTTCGTTTCTTTCTTGGTTTTCTTTCGGTTGAACTCTCCCAAACTCGGATTTTACGCCAATTTATTTCCTTAACTACCATGAACTTTTTCTTATACTTGTTGTACCTAGGGTTGTAAATGAGTCGAGCCAAGTCGAGTCAGACATAGCTTGGGCTTGGCTCATTTAGGATTTGAATAGGCTTGGGTTTGAGTTCAAACTTGATTCGAATCCATTCAAGCGGAGCCTGTCAAGTTTGTTTCATAAATAGTTAGGCTTGGGCTCAACTTCCCTCGTCTTGGCTCGGCTCATATACTCATTTGTCCCTAGTTGAGCTCGAGTGGAACCGAGCTTTTTATGAATAATTCACAATATTATTAGAACTTAAGTTTAAAAATCATTATTAAAATCAATAATTAGAAATTTAAATCGATTAAATTGACATTGAAAGTTGAAGGTAATATGCCAGTCAACCTTGAATTGGAAAAATTATTTTATATTTATGGCCTGCTAAATTTTTAAGCTATACTTCTTTCTTTGCACCTATATTGGTCTCAGATCTTATTGATTCTAGTTGCTGTGCTTTGTAAAGTGGAGGAGCGTTGTATAACCTATTTGTGGTCTGGTGTAGCTTTGAATTCTCATAAGGCCCTTGTGGCTTGGGATGTCTACCAAGAGAAGAAGTGTGGTGAGTTGGGGACAAAAAAGCTCAGATGGTGGAGTTATGCGATGTTGTTTAAGATTATCTGGGCTGGAGATGAAGCAGGACAGGTTATGGATAAAATGGACATACGAAGTTTATATGAAGGGTGTAGATGTCAGGCAATGCCAAAGGAAGACTAAATAGGGATGGGTGTGGTCTAGTCTCTTGTTGGTTAGGGATGAATTCCTGAAGAAATGTACTCTGACGACTTGAATTCTTGCAGAAGCATGGGACATAATGTGAGTAAGCGGTATCTAAAGCTGTTTGATGTATCTCCCAAAGTGCCATGGTGGAACCTGATTGGGAATCAGGAAATATGCCCTCAATAAGGTTTTATCCTGTGGCTAGCCTTGTATAATAAGCTGTGTACTAGAAGTTGGCTTTATGATCATGACCTTGTGGATGATGACCTTGTGGGTAATGTGGAAGGGATAGGGAGGATGTTAATCATTTATTCTTTGGATGTATGTTCTTGGCTGAAGTGATATGCAGCGTGTTGGAGTTCTTCTTTTGTCAATTATTGGATGTGGTTATTGAAGGTGTCAAAAGGGAAGACAACAATGGCAAGGCAAAGGAGAGCTGCTTTTGCAGCAACGATATATGCTCTATGGTGAGAAAGGAATTGTCGAGTCTTTCAATAGAAGTAACACAGACCTAAAGCACTTGCAAGGGAAATTTGTTCTTAAAACACCCTGTTAGGATGTGTAATCCCTTCAGTGTATAGAAATTGATGAACAAAACTTGAGAATGGGACATACTTGTAGTTAATTGTTTAGGTTGAGAGCTATGATAGTAAGTTACAGTCTAGAAAAGCATGCAACAGAGCAATAGACTACAGTAGGAAGGCCAATGTGGACCACCTGGATACAGACTACTACAGAAGGTTTTGGATAAACACGGGCAGCAAAACACCACAAACACTTCCAATTTGCTGCTCTTTTGCCTCTTCTGCAGCAGAGCTTTTGGAAAAGAACTATGCAACGATCTAGTTCTAACCTTAGCAAGTTTTGCACTTGAAAGGGGTTGTTTTGTGAGTCACAAACAACAAGATAGTGAATTCAACTCTTACTTGACCACACAGGTTTCCAATGGAAGAATGAACTAAGCCTTCGTTAATCATTTGACAACGATTGTCTGAACTAATATAAAAATCTTGTGTCCTTCACTGCATTTCATCTTTTACTTTAAACTGTTAAAAAGTAATCCATGACACACAAGAGACAATCTTGATATACTACTGTCTCTACTAGAGACTCCTTTTGCAAGTTTGCAGAAGGTCAAGGGTATACTAATCAAGACCAGGCTAAACTGAAACTATTAGAAATTTTTAGTAGCCTATTCACGCTCCCCCCTCCTCCCCCCTCTAGACTATTTATTGTAAACTCTGTGATTTATAATTGGTATTAGAGCCTGAGTTTCTAAACTTAACAGTTTTAGGAAGAAAAAGGTCCTTTTCTTGGTTGCTTGTTATCTACAAAAGAAGTTATTAATAGTTCATTTTGTAAAGAAAGAATGGCTCCTCCAAAGCTACCCAAGTGCCCTAATAGTGGTGAACCACCAGCTTGCTCATTCGATAAGTTCAACCACTGAAAGTCAAGAATGCTAGCTCATTTGGACTCAATTGATGAGAGAACACAAGATATAGTCACATATGGTCCTCATATACCAAAGATGCCAGATCCACTAGATGGCACAAAAGAAGTTGACAAGCCAAAGTCTCTATGGACAAAGGAGGATTGGGACTTGATGTTGATAGATACAAGGGCGAGAAATCAAATCTTCAAGGCCCTAGATGATGACATGTTTCAAGATAATAGTCCACATTACCACAGCAAAAGAAGCATAGGATACTCTACTGCTCAGAATTGAAGGAATAAATGAGATAAGGGAAAACAAGAAGGATGTTCTAATGCAGCAGTATAATTGGATATCCATGAGGCCTGACAAAAACCTCACCACTTTCTATAAGAGATTCAATGTCTTGATCAACAATGTAAAGAACAAGAACAAGAACAAGAAAGGGAAGAACAACCTTAACCCACAGCAATAGTAGACACTCTTCCCCTCATAGATGTAGATGACACCACAATGCCACCTGCAGATGATACTGATTAAACGAAGGAAACACAGAAATCTACAGACGAGGTTCCATCCATAGAAGCACACAATGAACCAGGCTCTGAATCATCAACTGAACAAAAAGAAGCCAGAGATAAGCCCGATAAAATCATCATTCCAATAGATGAAGGGTCAGAGATGTCTACTTAGTCAAGGAGGCTCAGTCAAGCCAAGAAATCACATCTAGTGGAATGACTCTACAGGAGCTGAGGAAGCATCTTATGGACGACACTCCTATCTCAAAGGGAGTAGTATAACAACATATCACTATAGACCCAAGGGTATCGCCTTACTAGAGACTAAATGTTAGTCCCACAGATACAACCTAGAGGGGGAAAGTGAGGGGGGGGGGGGTTGAATAGGTTATTTTAAAATTTTCAATATGATGTAGTAAGGTGTTCAATCAGAATACACTGATTATCCTTGCAGACTGTAGGAGCTGTTTGCTGCAGAGACCTATGCTTTGAAAGCTTGTCTCTTTGTCTGTTTAATTAATTTCTAATAGTTCTAATATGCAAAATAAAGTAATGCAGGACGAGAACACAGGATTTTGTACTGTTTCAGACACTCGTTATCAACTGATAAATGAGAGCTTAGTCCAGTCTTTCCTTGGTGACCAGTGTAGTCAATGCAAGAGGTGAGTTCATTATCTTCTTGTTTTTGGCTTACAAGATAATCCCTTTACAAGCTTACAACTTGCCAAAGGAAAAGAACCTAGATCTTTGCACAGATCCTTCTTTGGACTCTGCTGTAGCTTTGTTCTTCAGAGCAGACTAGTGAACTCCCTTCTTCCTCTTTCTTCGTTTCAGCCCACGTTGATGATTGCACAATGATTTCCGATTTTTTTTCTTTCTAAGAATGCTAATAATATCATCCTTTTAACCTTTGAGCTTCTTTGATCCCCTTTTATTGGCAGAGGGGATGAGAACCCATGACTGTACTATTCAGATGTTGACAGCTTTATTTGTTTGTTCACAATGACCCCATCAGTGATGTTGACAAACTTGCTTCACCTTTTCTGATCCTAGTACAGATTCTCCATACCTTAAATATTTTGTGACAATACGTCTGCAATGGCAATTTCAAAAAATTCAGTTTTTCATGCAAGGAACAAGCATATTGACGTCAAATATCACTTTATCATAGATCATGTGCAAAAAGTTCACATTAAATTGGAATATATTCCAACAGAAAAACAAATTGTAGATATTTTTACAAAGCCTCTTGATGAGAGCAAATTTATGCAATTCCGAGGTGTATTGGGCATGATTGATTTAAGTCAGTAAGCTGGTCTAAATGCTCTACTGCTCCACAACACATGTAGAATGTAGACCAACATTGTTTTTACCCTACTGTATTTCTATTTTTGGAAAGAAATAACGTTTTAAAACTGATTGCCTAAAATTCCACGTTTAGTAGAAGACTGCATCACTGTTTATGTACTCTGTAAGTTGGTTAAGGGTTAAACAGTCAAAATCAGTGACTGAATCTGCGTAATGGTTACTTATTAAATGGAAACGGTAACTTTTTCAAAGAGTATAAATTTGAAAAAATTTTCAACTAAAAATACTTTTACTCTCTCACCCTCTACTCTAAACATCCTAAATCTCTCTCTCTCTCTTGCGCTCTACTGCAAACCCTAGTTTGCGAATTCCCGTAATTCATTCTCACAAATTTAAAGATTCTTTTAAATTTCACTAAAAATGACCAACACTCGATCCAACACCCCATCCAAAACTGATCTAGCTTAAGAGCAATACATACATCGCGGCTGTGATTGAGCTGATGCGTTCTCCTAACACCTTTATATATAAAAAAAACTAAACGACATCTAAAAATTCTAAAAACTTATACATCATAAGAAATCACACTAATCAACTACGTCGACATGAAACTTCACAGCACGGTCTTCAAAACATGTGAAACGACGATGAATCAAACATTAACTTCGCCACTGAAGTGCGATGCATCCATTATTATTTCTTCTAATTCGTTTCTTGTTCAACCTCCGCGCTAATCTATCAAAAACATAAACAAACAGCAGTAGCAACATTCCAAACTAGAAACGATGCTAAAAATATAAAATAGACGATATAAAGGGAACAAAACGAGAATTTAAAGTAAAGAAATGATGCGTGTTTATGCACACATCAAATTCCCCTAAGCTAAACCTTTTCTTGTCCCTAAGCAAAGTTTAAAAACAAAACATAGATTGAAAAACTACAAAGACTCAAAAACTCCCATAGCTTGAGCATCAAAGTAATCAGAATGCCTAAAATTAACAACACAAAACACATGTCGTATGAATATTCATCACAAAGTCGTCCTTTATCTCTATTCACACCGTATAAACTATCCCTCAAATCTTCCCCTCTCATGGTCGTGTGACCTTCACATCTAGCAGATATTACAGAAATATAGCCAGACAAAACATTTTGAAAATCATTTTCAAAATTCATTTATTCCACCCTGTTTCTTCCTTACGATTAGAGATACGTCTGACATGGGTCGTTCCCAAAGCAAACAAGGTCACAAAGGAGGTCTAGATTCCCTAATAGATATGTATCTTTTCTTTTTTTCCTTTTCTTTTAAGCTCATCTTATTGAATAATACATCTCCCCCTTTTATCCGTAGATGGTAATTTTGATTATCGAGATAAAGGACATGGTACTTTTGAAACATTTTGCTTGTCTTAAATAATTTTTGATAATTTTTCTCCCTATTTTTGTTTAAAAATGAGTAGGGTAGAACATTCTTCAATAACCAAAAATAGCATAAGGGTCACCATGAAAGACTTATAAACAAATTTTTTTTTTCTTCAGAAACTCACACCATGCCCCCTGTAATCGGTGGATAAGTGAAAAGATGGCATAAAAGGGGAACATGGAGTTTTGTTTTTGTTTTTTTTTTTTTATCATATGTCTCTTTACGGTTCAAGTCACCACTAAAATGATATCTACACATGTAATAGAACGGTGTTAGCGAAGATCCAGAACTCCCTTAGAGATAATATTCAAGCTACATGTATTAGTGCAATAACTGTCAAGGCATAAATCATCATTTTACTTTACTCAAGTATGGAGTTAAAAAACAAAACATATGTTTTTATAGTTTTTTTTTTCCTTTAACTCATATAAAGACGCTAAATATAAATAAAAACTCATACGACCCCTCCCCTAAGGCAAAAGTTTACATTGTCCTCAATATAAAAATAAAAGAAATACCGATTAGGTAAGGTTCATCCTAAAAACAACCAGCCTTTGCTGAACCAGCTCCATATATCTCTAAGATCGATCGGATATGATTGACCTCATCAAATGTCATCTCTTGAGCAAGCTTCATCTCTTGGATACTCTCCATCATCAGTCTTTGATTCTCTTGAAGCTATGTCATATGATTCCTTAAGATATTAAAGCTGCAAGGAGTTGGAGCCATCATGGGATTAATTGGATCAACAATCTGCTCGTCTACGTCGTCGATCCATCTGTCTACACATGCTACGTCGATTTCTCTTTCATTTGGTAAGTTAGTGTTTGACATCTGACAAAACACAACTCAATAATAAATATGAGTCCCTCACACTCACTCACACATGTAAAAAAAAATATAATGAGAAGAGACAGTGTAAAAATCGTACATAAAAGCATTTTAATGAAATCAACGCCACATTTCAATATATAAGTGGCTCAGGATGAAATTTGGTGATTTAATTTGTACTTAAGAATCATGTCTTGAAACTAGGTTCATTAAGCATTGATATGTTTTCGTTTCTTTTAAAGGGTGAAAAATAAAGAGTCGACAAAAACAACTAGAACGAGATTGCATAAAACATAAAGAGTTATACATCTCTGAGAATAAAATAAAGTACAACTGACTCAAACAGAAATAAAACGTCTGGAATGTTGACAATAACCATCCTCCTCTAAGTTCTAAAGAAAATACATGTGCATGAAGTAAGTCTAACTAAAGGAAATAAATCATATAGGAGGAGGTCGTGGTGGAAATATGCTATCTAAGTAATCAAAGATACGGCGTTGGAAATCTTCCTGTCTCTGTTGCATAGCATCCAAACACGTAGTCATGTCAGCACATAAGTCTGCCACCTCTCGCTGTAGAGACAGATAAGCAGTGTATCAGTCCATGGGAGGTGCAGTGTACTACTCATGATGTGACGTAGCTTCCTGATACACAGGCTCATGATGTGCAGCTGGGCCAGAACGGCGTGAAATAGATCATCGTAAATGATGTGAACATTGGGACTGATGTGAAGCTTGAGGCTCGCTCATGGCTGTATCCCCTTCTGAATCCTGCTTCTCCTCATCCTCATCCTGGTTTTCATCACCCTCAGCAACATTATCATCGTCGGCAGGTGGAGGAAATCCCCAGTTCCTCCGAATTGAGAGTGTAATGGAACCGGAAGGTAGAGGAAGTCACCTGGGATCCTCACCAGCTCACGTCGTCATATAATAAACTCCTCTATTTACTGATATCATCCCTACTCAGATGAAGGTGTCAATGCCAAAAGGTCGTCGGGTGGGCTCTGATAATGACACTACAACTGATAGGTCAAACCCAAAGTGCGCAGCGAGCGGTGTTAGTAGCCCACCGATAAGTATAGGCGCAGCAACACTGTCCCCTATAACTGACTCAACCTTCTCCACGAGCATGTATCTGGTACTAAGGTAGGGGAACTATACTGGAGAAACCAAACTGTACAAAAGCACGAAAAATATACCCAGCTCCTTCTGGGAAATAGCAACCTGGCTATTCTTGGTAGCCAATAGTGTATAAGCAAGAAACCAGTGGAGAGAACGTTTCATTGGGCTCCTAAGTGCCGAGCTCTTGCTGCTATGAGGGTTGTAACCTTCAGTCAGTATCAGCTCTTGCCACAACATCTGTAAACACAACACATAACCCCTCTCATAATCTCAATAACCACCTGTGCGTACACGGTAAACCCCGTAAAAATCTGTCATACTCATCCTCCTCATCGCTTTCCCTAGCTGAAACGAGATATACTCCTCTACTGGATCGTCAGCATGTGCAATTCCAACCGTGCTAGTCCATGTGCTTAAAACCTCTTTGACGAGTGGCACATAAGTGGGCCATCCTATCAGCAAAGCATGATGCCATCTCAGCTGTCTGACAACACAAGTGATCTCTGACCATAGCCCTAGATGGACTAGATCACCAGAGTGAAGAAATCTAGTATGCTTGATAAATCTGGCCCTGATGGTGGCGTGCTGGTCATCATACTCTGCGAAAATCTGGATAGCATTGTGAGTATTCGGTTCAAATACACGCTTTTTAACGGTCGATGTGCCCTTTCCGGATCGATAAACAAGGTTCTTCGTACAAACCATTTTCAAAGATAATCGTGTAGGAAACCCTAGGTTTTCGCAATGGAAAACCTTGAATAACGGACAAAACAATGTGTTCCGAAAGACGTGCTACTTGTCTGTACGTTTCCCGCGATGATACGAACCCGTTGGTTACAGGATCGCACGAAATGGATGCAAAATTAAAAATGTAGGATGAGAAAATTTGAAAAGAAATTCACGCGTGTTTCTGTGAGTGAATTAAAAATGAAAAATTCCAGTGATATATATCCCCTGTGAGAGTCATCACGGCGGCGAGATGAAGAAGGTTACGCCCACAACAGGGCATTTCTACAATGTTAATTTTTTTTCTTCTCATGTTTTCGTCACAAATACATCTTCAACGCTTTTACACTTCCTTAAACTTCCCAAATCACTTTGTAAGTTGCACGTATTGATGATTAGCATATTTTATACAACTGTGTATCAATTTTAGATTTTTATCGCCAATATAAAAAAAATACATTACTATGAACAAAAAGATAAACTAAACTTGGGTTGCCTCCCAAGAAGCGCCTTTGTTTAATGTCGTTGGCTCGACTGCCATGATGTTAAATTAATTTTTTTAAACACGATTCACCCTCTCCATTGGAATTTCATCAAAGCACGCCGAATCTTCATGTTCAAAATACTTTTTAAGTCGATGGCCATTAACTTTGAACACTTTTGAGGAGTCATCACTCTCGATTTCAATAGCTCCATGATCATAAACCTTTTCAACAATGAAATGGCATTTCTCATAATTTAGTACAAGGTTCGTTTCTACACTCCTCTTCAGTACTTTTTCAAGATTATTCAAAGAATGATCAAAAGAATTTCCATAGACCGAAAAATTGTCCATGAAGGCCTCAATTATTTCTGATATATAATCAAATAATATAGACATTACACAACTTTGGAACGTTGCAGGTGTATTACATAAACCAAACGGAATACGCTTATAAGCATAAGTTTCAAAGGGGCAAGTGAACATTGTTTTCTCTTGGTCCTCGGGGGCAATGACAATCTGATTGTACTCAGAGTATCCGTCTAGGAAACAATAATGTAAACGACCTGCTAGCCTTTCTAGCATTTGATCCGTGAACAGTAATGAGAAATGATCTTTTCTTGTGGCGGCATTGAATTTTTTGTAATCAATGCAAACTCTTTAGCCACTTTGTATTCTGGTTGCTATTGTTTACCCGTTGTCTTTTTCAACAACCGTAAGTCCTGATTTCTTAGACACAACATGAATTGGACTTACCCATCGACTGTTAGTGATTGGATAGATTACTCTAGCATCGAGCAACTTCAGGATCTCGTTCTTGACTACCTCTATCATTGGAGGATTTAATCTCCTTTGAGGTTCTCTGGATGGTTTGGAGTTGTCCTCTAGTAAAATTTTATGCATGCAAGTAGCAGGACTGATTCCTTAAATATCAGCGATAGTCCATCCAATAGCCGTCTTGTGCCTTTTCAATACTTTCATCAAACCCTTTTCTTGCTCATCTATCAGTTGACTTGATATAAAAACTGGTAACTTGTTCTCGTCACCCAAATATGCATATTTCAACTGGGTTGACAACGGTTTCAGTTCTAGACTTGGTTGTATTTCAACAGATGGTTTAATCTTTTCATGGTTTTCTACTAACTCAAGCATTTTGACATGCTCATCACCATTCCTACCATAGTGGTGACGGGTGACGGAGAATTATGGTTCGATTCCGGAGAGGGAGCCTGAGAAACGGCTACCACATCCAAGGAAGGCAGCAGACGCGCAAATTACCCAATCCTGACACGGGGAGGTAGTGACAATAAATAACAATACCGGGCTCTACGAGCATGGTAATTGGAATGAGTAGCGATTAGGGTTGTGAATTAGGTTTGGTTTGGGATCATGATGATTGTATAAAGATGCATATCCCTGAGCTTGAATTTAGTCTAAAGACCCAAAATGCACAAAAAAGAATGAAAAGTGATAAAAACACTATAAAACAGTCTCAAATAACTTGAAAGACCACCACAAGGGGAACAGAGAGGACGAGCGGGTTAGCCTCAGGGGAAGAAGAGAAAATTGTAAAGGTGGAAGAAAAGATAAGTCATGATCATTATTATTTAAGCCAAATTCCTGTTCTGTGTCAATTCTCATGATATTTTCCTTAAAAGTTAGATAATCTGCACCAAAAAGTTCTTCTTCTAGGGACATGGAGGTATAAACCGAACACACAGTGAAAACTTGATCACTTGGATGTGTCACAGCTTCATAAATATTGAATGCAATTTTATCTCCGTCGAATTCGATGGACAACGTTCCATCATTAACATCAATCTTTGTGCTGGCAGTCCTTAAGAATGGTCTCCCTAATAGAATTGGTGCATGAGTAGAATAGTTATGACCATCTTCAGTCTTTATAAAGTAAACGTTTGTAGGAAAAACAAGATCGTTAACTTTCACAAGGACATCTTGTATAACTCCAACAGGATGTGCCATGGACCTATCAGCAAGCTGAATTACAACCCCAGTTGGTTGTAAAGGTCCTAAATTCAACGATTGGAAAATTGATAAGGACATCACATTGATGGATGCTCCAAGATCAATCATGCAGCCTGTAATTTGTATACTTCCTATCGTGCATGGTATGGTAAACATTCCAGGGTCCTTTTGTTTTTGTGGTAGTTTCTTTTATAAAACAGTTGAAACATTCTCGCTTACCATGACTCGTTCATGGCCTTATAATTTTCGTTTGTTGGTGCAAAGTTCCTTTAAAAATTTAGCATATCTTGGAACTTGTTTGACTGCTTTTAACAAAGGAATGTTTACTTCGACATTCTTAAAAAGCTCAAATATGTCCTTTTCTGCTTCTGCTTTCTTATCCTTAGTCAAACGGTTAGGAAAAGGAGCATTGGAAATAATTCTTGTTTCTTTCGGGGCAGATAGCTTTGCTTCTTCTTTTGTTTTCTTAGGTTATGAGGGAATTTTCTCCTCCCCCTCTTTATGAACTTCCATTTCGTCTTCAATTTCGAGAAGTTTTTTATAAATTCCTGTTAACTCTTTCCCACTTCTCAGAGTTATTGCATTTGCAGTTTCTCTAGGATTTATAGGCTCAGAAGGGAATTTGTTGTTCATTTGAGCCTTTAACTAGCTTATATCAGAAGTTAATTGGCTCATTTGACTTTGGATGCTTTGAATGTGAGTCTTTGTGTCCTTAGCATTCTTTTGCATTTGCATTTGTGTTATAGCCATTTGCTTAACCATCTCTTCAAGTGACATTCCACTTGAAGATACTTGATTATTGCTGTTTGTATTGAAGTGTTGTTGTTGTTGCTGACCAAAACCTGAAGAGTACTTTTGTTGTTGGGGGACATTTTGAATATTATTTTGTCCTCCCCATCTAAAGATTGGGTGATTCCTCTATGGTAAGTCAGGCGTGTTATTCTACAAAGTAGTCCTTTGTCCTTGAAAATTTAATGCATTTGCTTCTTCAAATAGAGTAGGACAAAACACACACGCCTTGACTTGCTGCTGTGTAGGTTTATTGATATTGGTAACTAACTTAACAACCAAGTTAGTTAAAGCTTCAATCTTTCTATCTACAGAAGAGCTTTTAGCTAGTTTCCTATCTGCGTTAGCTTTCTGGCTGAAATCTTGTGAACTCTAGGCAGATATTTCTATGAGTCTCCTCCACTAGATGCATTTATTGTGTGCCGTTCTTCAGGCAGCAGTCCCTCATAGAAATGCAAAATTAGGAGATTTTCAACAATTGAATGGTGCGGACAACTTGCACACAACCTTTTAAAACGCTCCCAATATTCATTGAATTCTTCCCCCGTCTTTTGTCTAATCCCAGAAATTTCTTTTCAAAGATTCATGGTTCTTGATGAAAGAAAGTACTTTTCTAGAAATGCACTTTGCATCTCTGCCCATGTGTTTATTGACAATGAAGGTAACTCATATAACCAATCCTTAGCATATCCTAGCAAAGTGAAAGGAAACGCAAAAAGTTTCATTACATCAACCGTTATACCTTCTGGTTTTGTTGATTTACATATCACAGATAACTCCTTTAAGTGTCACTGTGGGTCTTCACTTGCTAGACCATTAAAAATTGGGAGTTTATTCCTCAATCCAGAATTCAGCTTAAGCGGAATATTTAAATTTGGCAGAACAATACATAATGGTTCATCCTCAATTGTCGTAGCTGAAAGCTCTCGTAGAGTCTGATTCAAATTATTTCCAGCAGTGTTCGCAGCATTATTTTTGGTTATTTTCCGCCATTTCTAAATTTTGTAAATTGAGTAGGAGTAAAAGTCCTTTCTCTGTTTAGTGTTGAAAAGCAAGAAGAAGGATTAGAACCAAGTAGGAGCTGAGCTACTTGGATGAGGCGACTCAAAATGATCAACTAATTTTTGCACTTCAAAGCCTGTTGAGTTCTTTTTGCTCAGAAAAATTAAAAATATTTTCGTTTTATTTTAAAAACCGTTAAGTCTTGAAACAAAAAATTTTGATTTTTTTAAAATAAAACCTAGAATAGAAAAATATCAAGTTAAATCTGGTTTTAATGACACTCGTTACCGTTCCCCTGCAACAACACCAAAAATTGATGACACTCTGCCAAGGGTTGTAATTATGGTAGCTTCCACGTTCATCGTAAGACGTGACCAATTTGTTTTCACCCTGTTAATACTATTATTATGTAGATGTGGAAGCAGGGGTCGATGACACAGTGACCGGCGAATATCAAACCTAAACCTAACTTGAAATAATTTCTATCCTATGGGGTGTAGGTCAAAAGGAATTTTGGGGGGATCGTTGTAAGAAATGGGTTAAAACTAAAGTACCAATCAGAACAGATATTGAGATGAAGTTGCGAATTAAAGGAGTTTACTTAAGTTGGAAAAAGTGTAAAGACGATGATTGAATTCCTTCTGATTTACATAGATCAATCACTGATTTTTCTAAACTCAAATTGTAATGATTTATATGGATTGGTTACAATAAGGGCTTAACTCATTATGTTCCTTAGACTTTTAATCTCCAATTAGCTCGGATAATTAAACTTACTCAATCAATCTAAACCACTTCAATTAGCTCAAATATGATTT
>JAOVYX010019997.1:0-17629 GCA_035668315.1 Drosera spatulata
CGCCAAGCTCTATAAATTGAGAGCAAAGTGTTGGTGGCCAAGGAGTTAGTCTTGCGCGAGAACTTTTGTGCGTGACAATAGTACTTCTATACGATATACTAGGTGATATTTTGTTCATGTAAATGGCTCTTCTCTTGGAATATCTACTTTGATGGTCTGTTGGTCAAGCTCTAGTGGTTCTCTTGTTCCAGAATGGTTGATGGTTGTTGGTGCTCTCTAGTGGTTGCATACGATGGAGAGAGGTTCGAAAATTTACGATTTTGGGATGCACTGTCTTTGAAGATGAATGAAAGATAGAGAGTGATGAATGGGGGCACTATCGGACGCACTGTGTTGCGATGTCAGTTTTGGGATGCATCATTCGAGATGCACTGTTCGGGTGTACTGTCTCTAGAGATATCTTGTTTTGTGTGGCATTGATTGGAACATACTATTCGGGCGTACTGTCGACGATAGCGACGATGGCGTTTGTGAAGATAATATATTAGGGTTAGAATGACGAAAAATTTTAACTATAATTTGATTTAAGATAAATATCTTACCTTATATTTGTAGATAGGAGTGAATATTATGTTTTCTTAATTATGATGACAAATTAGTACATAAATTATGATGATGACTGATTGATAAAACAAATCTTTTATATGACTTATTGGTAAATAAGTTTTAAAAAAATAACCTATTGGTAATTCTCTCAACTTAATATTCCCCTTTTGTCCCACGAAAGTGACAATGTCCTCTTATATTGGCTTGTTCTATACTCCCTCCGTTCCATAATAATTGCAACATATATGTAATTTATGCTATTCTATACATATGAATATAAGTCTCGTTTTTCATATCATATCATGTCTGATCGTCTCGCAATATGTATTAGGTTAAAGTACATAACTTACACAACTGTAAGATCCACTGGTACAACCTAGAGGGAGGATGAATAGGTTGTTTTAAATTTTTTAGTGTAATCCAACGGAATGGTGGATTTCGATGCACTGATGTTCTTTGCAGACTACAAAGAAAGTCTGCAGCACAGAGTTAAACTTTGAGAGTATGTCTCTGTTTGCTGTTGTGATTGATTCCTAACAGTTATAACAATTCAAAACAATAAAAAGCAAATAAAGAACACAGGATTTATACTGATTCAGACACTCGATATCAACCGATAATCGAGAGCTTAGTCCAGTCTTCCCTTGGTGACCAGTTTAGTGAATGAGTTCACTATCTTCTTGTTTTTGGCTTATAAGATAACCACTTTACTACTGAGCTAACTTGTTGAAAGTCCAATAAATAACATAGAGGGGGGTGAATAGGTTATCTCAAAAATTTTACCAGACAGCACAGCAAAGCTATTAGCTATACTGCACTACCTGAGCCTGTTGTAGTTAGCGGAATGTATGCAACTGGGACTGTATCTTTGAAAAGCTTGTCTCTTTGGATCTTTTGAGATCTACCTAACAGTTTAGAAATGAAGAACAGTGTAGAAATATAAATGACACAAGATTTGTACTAGTTCAGACAACTGCAACCATCAAGTAACAGGAGCTTAGTCCAGTCTTCCCTTGGTGACCAGTGTAACCAAGCCAAGAGGAGGTTCACTATCTTCTTGTTTGTGGCTTACAAGAAAACCCTTCTACAACAAGGCTCTTCTTGCTAAAGGATGAAGAACCTAGATCTTGCAGTGCTCTGCTGCAGTTCCTGTTATTCACTCGCAGACTAGCGAATCTTCTTCAGAAATCCTGAATCTTTAATTTAGATCGCGCACATCGAGTCTCTAAGGCTTTTCTTTCTTTGAAAGCTCTCAAATGATATTCAAAATTTCCTCAGACTCGTCATTTTTTTTTATTTTTTTTGCTCATTGTGTCTTCCCTTTCATAGGCTTAATGAACCAGAACTCGTGACTTTACGATCTGATAGTGACAGCTTTGTCCTCTACTATAGTAGACTGATCTGACTTCACCTTTTTTGATCCTGACCATTGCCTCACCTTCTCGTTTTCCTTGTTTCTTTCCATTCGAGCACAACTTATACTGCACCCATACTCATTTACCAGGTCTACTGCACGCCTCTACTGCACAGCCTCTGTTGTATTCCTCTGCTGCACCCCTATGCCGCCAACCTCTACTAAAGTCTCGGCTGCACGAGCTCTGCTGCACATTTTTTATATCCAGTCTTTCTACAACTTCACTTGCATCAAGTACTGCAGCCAGTCTACTGTAGCTTAGCTTCCACTCCACAGCTTCTAGACCTTATCTACTCAGCCTGCTAGTGTAGCCTCGTCTGCACCCAACACTGCACTCAGTCTTTTGCAATTTAGCTTGCATACTTGCACTACGATATGGCTCACTTCACTTTACTGTTGGAACTGGCCTTGAACAATGGAATATTCCTTGATCATGAGAACTCTGAGACACTTTTGCTGCCGTATGCATCTGACCTTTGGCATGTAATTTTGTAACCCCCTGTAGTCTGCATAGCCCTCGTCTGCATGCCTCTGGTGCAATATCTCTGGCCCAAGTCTGCAAATACCTAGCTAACTATTAGAGGCTAAGCATCTATTATATACATAATTGCTTCTTAAGTTTTGTTCATGAATTTCTATACAAACGGATGGATTGCACATTCCTATCAATCTCCCGCTAAATTGATGTAAATAAAACTCCTAAGAAATTCTAACAGCAAGATCACTTTTCAACAATTCTTTTTAAGAAGAAAAAAAAATTGTTACAAACATAAGTGGACTTATATTTTCCTAAGGATTAATCCCTCTGTCCTCTCTTGGAAGGATAATTCTGTTGCAGAATCTTTGGTCGTTTATGCTTTGTTTTCCTCTTCCTCTGCTGCTCTGAGGAACTCTTGTGTTGTTCTGCTATACTCCTAATGCTAGGACCCTTTGCTACAGGCGTAGACCATTCTGCTGCACTTCTGCTGCTTGGCTCCTCCGCTGCAGTTCTCGTTTGCTTTGCTGCAGACCGTTGTGGTTGTATCTCCCCCTGAGACCATTGTTCACCACTTCTTTTTGCTGTATTCTCCTCAGCTGCACTCTTCTCCCCCTTTTTGTTTGCATTGATGCTCTGAGTGAGATCTTTGACAGCATCCTGTAGTGCCAAGAGCTCAGCTGCCATGTTGTTCTGTGTAGTTATAGCTCTTCTGAGGGCTGAATCCACCCTTGACTCCAAGAGAGTGAGTCTCTAGTTTCCTGAATTGTGTTTCCTGAATTGTGGTCTGCAGCTTCTTGAATTAGATGGCTTGTACATTGTGCAGCCTATTATAGTTTACAGTAGTCCTCAGATAGTGTTGCTGACTTAGGTATGTGCTCTTCCCGGCTTGCCTTGCGATTGTTTGAAGCAGATCATAGAAGGCATCGAAGTAGTGCTCCCTTTGGTCCTTTTCATCTTCTATCTTGTTTTCAAGTGGTTTCAAAGTTGCAATGAAATCCTGAAAAGCATCTTTGGTCTATTCCCTGATGTCATAAATGCTCTGGTCCATTTGTTGCAGTTTGTCATCAACACTGGAGGGTGAGGCTTCTGGAGTTTTGCCTGTCTGCTTCCTCCTAGATGCAGATCTGGTTCTGATTGATGTTGGTATCTCCATGTGTTGTGGGAGCTTTACTCTTTCCATCCCCAGTCTGAGACTTCTTATGACCGTCTGTGGAGTTATTGAGATATTTGAGATCGCTCCATACAACAGGCCTTGAGGGAATTCAACTGAAGGGGGGTCTTCAGTTGTCTCCTGCAATCCAAATGATGATTGTGGAATGAATTGTATGTGGATTGGAGAGATATCCCCTTGCATGTGCTGAGTTGATGGTGTGTCCTCCAATAGGTGCCTCCTGAGAGTTGAGAGAGTTATCCCTTGTGATGAACTCTCTTCTGTAGTCCGCTCATCTTCTTCTGAAAAATTCATTTCTTTTGTAGGAATTCCTTGTGGTTCCTCTGCTATCTGCACTTGAAGATTTTCCATATTCTGCATCAGTTGAGTAAGTGATTGTTGAGGTTGTGACACGTTTGCAAATTGTGGCTCGTCTGCAGTAACAGTTTTAGTTTACTCTGCTGCATCAACTGTGGGAACTGTGGTAGTCTGCACCTCTTCTTTTATGTCCTCAACTACAGAGGACGAGGCAGTTTGTAACTCTGCCTCGTCTACAAGCGTCTCGACAGTGAGATCCTTCATCTCTGCTGCAGACACTGAGATAGTCCGCTTCTGGACCTCAGTAGTCTACTCTACTATAACTACTACTTCCTTTGCTGTAGTTTCTTCCATTGTTAGCTCTGCTGCGGCAGCTTTGCTGGTCTGTATCTCAGTGCTCTTCTGCATCTTCTAGGGAACACCTTCCCTTGCAACTTCGACAATCAGCTTCATCGATGTGGCTATCTTCACCTTGATCTTCATCACCACCATCATCCCCACCTCCAGGAGATGATGGTCCACCAACCTGTGGTCTGGACAAGTACTCCTGTGTTTCCAGTGTTCTTGCTCGAACATGCTTGTCAATGATCCTTTTCAACACCATCCGTACTTCTTGTGAGTGAACAAACTTAACTAGGTGTAGTTGAGCTTGTCTGTGTCTGCCCGCTTCAGTGTGGAGTCCTTCCACTCCAATATCCCACTGAAGAGTATGTAAGGCTCTGCTGGCCTCTTCTTCGTTTGAGCAGCTTGTTGTTGTAGTAGGACCATTTGTTCAATCTCTCCTTCTGTCATACTTGTGATGTCTCCCATTAGTGTCTTGTATCCATTAGCATGAACAGTGAACAATTGCCTAGAACTTGATGGAATAAGCTTTGGTCTGCTGCTCCTTGTGGCCTTTCTTCTCATGGGAGGAGCAACTGGAGGCAGCATAGGAGCTGTTCTCTTTTACAGCCTAGTCAGTATACCAGTCTACTGCTGCGTGGTCTGCAAACTGGTCCTTTGCAATGCAACCTCCTTGTAGATCTGTTCTGCATCTGCTGCAAAGGCTTCATCTATCTTCCCCCACTCTTCTACAAGCTCTTCCTCTTCTGCTGTGGGAGTTGGCTTAGGTAAGCAGCTCATGATTGCCCTTTTCCTCCTGAGTTTGTGCTGCTTGGTAAATTGCTACAGCATTGCCTCCTTTTGAGGTTTTCCCAGGAGAACATTAGTCTTTGCTCTGTGTTTTTGGGCCTTCTCCCTCAGCTCTTCAACAAATTTAAGAGCTTCTTCAAATCTCTTCTTCTGTTCAGGAGTTTCTTCTTCTGCTTCGATTTCTTCAACAGTCCTTACTTTAACTATTTCAGGCTCATCATCATCGTCGTCGTCATATGGAACGAGGGCCAAAGCTGTTGTTGTTGATGGTTGATTTGTTGTGACTGCTGTAACAATAGAGTGACACTTGTCTCTAGTTTGCATTGCTTGTGCAATATAGCAGTAGAGGAAAGTCACTCGTCTACATTAATTAAAAATCACTGAGTTCGTTTCAAGTAACTTGCTCGTTTGTATCTACACATGCTGTAGAGTAGTAGAGCAATGTTACTCTTCTCCATCCTTGGAAAACATTAAACCCATTTCAAAAAACCAACTCGTCTGCTTCTATACCTGCAGTAGAGCAGTACAACATTATATATGGCCATTTTACTAATTCAAATCCATCATGTCCAGCTCTTCTCTAAACATGATAAACTTGTTTTCATCTAAGGGTTTAGCAAAAATGTCTACAATTTGTTTTGCTGCTGGACTATATTCTAATTTTATATGACCCTTCTACACATGATTTATGATAAAACGATATCTAACATCAATATGCTTGGTACTTGAATGAAAAACTGGATTTTCAGAAATAGCCATCGCAGACATGTTATCACAAAATATGTTTGTTTTTGAAAACGTTAGCTCATAGTCTGCAAGCTGAGACCTCATTCAAAGTACCTATGCAGCACAGCTTCCTACAACTATGTATTCTGCTTTTGCTGTAGAGGTTGAGACAGTGGTCTGCTTCTTGTTGAACCAAGAAATCAACCTTGTACCTAAAAATTGACATGTACCACTTGTGCTTGTCCTACCAACCCTGCAACCTGCAAAGACTGCATCTGAATAACCAGTTAGTACAAAATCTAAATCATTTGGATACCACATACCTAGGTTAAGAGTTCCTTTGAGATATCTTAGAATTCTCTTGACTGCAATATAGTGGGACTTCTTAGGATCAGATTGATACCTGGCACAAACACAGATAGAGTACTGGATTTCTGGCCTTCTTGCAGTAAGGTAAAGTAAAGATCCTATTATTCCTCTATATAATGTTTGATCTATACTGTTTTCTTTTTCATCTTTATCAATTTTAGCAGTAGAGCTCATTGGGGTTTTTATTGGAGTTAAGTTTTCTAGGCCAAACTTTTCAATTACATTGGTTAAGTATTTTGATTGATTTATGAATATTCCTTTACTTAACTGTTTCACTTTTACATCTAGAAAGAATTTAATTCACCCAAGAGACTCATTTGAAACTTAGATTTCACTAGTGCAGCAAACCTTTCGCATATGCAATCAAAGATGATGTCATCTACGTATATTTGCACTAATAAGGTATGCTCCTTGTGTTTCTTGAGAAACAGTGTGGTATCCATATTTCCTCTTCGAAAGCCATTATCATAGAGAAAGATAGAAAGAGTTTCATACCATGCTCTTGGAGCTTGTTTCAAACCGTAAAAGGCTTTGTCTAACCTGTAGACATAGTTTAGATGTTCAAAATCTTCAAATCCAGGAGGCTACTCGACATAAACTTCTTCCTGTAGCTTTCCATTGAGAAAAGCACTTTTGACTTCCATCTGGAAGACTTTGAAGTCTTCGTATGCAGCATATGCCAGGAACACTCGTATGGCTTCCAATCTTGCAACTGGGACATAGGTCGCATCAAAATTGATCCCTTCTTCTTGAGAGTACCCTTTGGCCACTAGTCTAATCTTGTTTCTGATGATGATTCCATTTTCATCAGATTTGTTCCTGAAGACCCACTTGCAGCCAACAACTGGATAGTTCTTTGGTCTTGGCACAAAATACCATACTTGATTTCTTTTGAACTCATTCAGTTCTTCTTGCATGACATCTTTCCAGTTAGGATCACTGAGAGCTTGATTGATTGACTTAGGCTCCATTTCTGATATAAAACAAGTAGACAGGCAGTTCTTTGTGGTTGCTCTCCTCGTCTGCACTGGGGCATCCTTGTCCCTAATTATGTCTTTCTCAGTGTGTGCTTTGATCCATCTGCCTTTATCCTCATGCTGGTCAAGGGCAGTTTCTTTCAGCTTTTGATCTACTGCATCTTGTTGTGGGTCTCTTGTATCTTCTTTGCCTTCAGGGACTGCAGACGACTCTGCCTTTACTGCAAGGTTATTTCCCTCGTTTGTATTCTATTCATCATCTATACATGCACATTCCTCATTAAGAACATCATCAGTATGTATAGATGACTCAGATTCATTAAAGAAAATAGGAACTGACCCTTCTACAGTTTGTGTTTCCTTATTGAATACTCTGAGGGCTTTACTGCATGTGAATACCCTAGAAATATTCCCTCATTTGTTTTAGGGTCAAATTTCCCTAAGGGTTGTTTATCATTATTATGAACATAACACTTACACCCAAATGCATTAAAGTACTTGACAGTTGGTGTTTTTCCTTTCCATATTTTATATGGTGTCTTATTATGCTGTTTGTTTATGAGGCATCTATTCTGCACATAACAAATAGTGTTTACTACTTCAGCCCAAAAGCTCTTTGAAAGGTCTACATCAAAGAGCATTGAAGGCTACCTCAATGAGAGTTCTGTTTTTCCTTTCTGCAACACCATTTTGCTGTGGTGTTCTAGGTGTAGAGAAGTGGTGCTTGGTGCCATGGTCATCACAGTACTTTTCAACCCCTGATTGATAAAATTCTGTGCCATGATCACTCTTAATTGTTATCACATCTAAACCCATTTCATTTTGTACTTGTCTATGGAATCTAGTTAGTAGACTACAAGTTTCACTTTTCTTGTGCAGGATGATTATCCAAGTATATCTCGAGTAATCATCTACAATTACTAGTGTGTATTTCTTCCTGCTCAAGCTCTCTACATCTACTGGTTCAAATGGATCCATGTGCAGTAGTTCGGGAACTTTTGTGGTCTCTGTTTGGTTAACAGGTTTGAAACTGGCTCTAGTCTGCTTTCTTCTTGCCAAGGTCTGCATAATTAATCCTTCCTGAACTTAACTTGAGGAAGACCTCTTACTAAGCTGCCTGAGGATAATTTTGCCATTGTTTTAAAGTTTAGATATGCTAACCTCTTATGCCATACCCAATTTGTGTCGTTGCATCCTTAGTGCAAAAGCATGTAACTTGTGCAGATTGTGATAAGTTGAAGTCTATTGCATAGATGGTTCCTAATCTATTACCTATCAGTTTGACTTCTTTAAACTCTTTATCTATGACTCTACATGTGTCATTAGTAAAGGCTACCTCATAGTTCTTATCACACAATTGACTGATGGAAAGTGAATTGTGTTCAAGCCCTTTGACATAAGCAACGTTTCTAAAGATTCGGGAACCTGTACCAAGGGTTCCATAACCTTTAGTTTTACCTATTTTGCCACCGTCAAACATAACCAAGGGACCTTCTTCATTTCAGTAATCTGCCAAGATTCTTTTGTTCTCTATCATGTGCCCTAAGCATCCGCTATCCAGGTACCATGGTTCATCTTGTATTTTCTGCAATAACATATGCAATATTTGTACATGGTATCCATGATCATGGGTCCTTATTTGTTAGTCTTAGGTATCCACACTTGAATAGGTTTCTTGTGTGGTACCCAATACTGAAAAGCTTTGTGGCCGAGCTTGCCACAATTGTAGCAGCAGACCTTTGATTTAGCCTTAGGTCGTCTGCTTGGATGTTTCCATCCTATCTGTTGCATACAACATAAGCAGCAGTGTTGTTTGTATGGTCTCTTTGGCACACGAAGAGAACCCCTATTCCACACAGAGTAATTTGGTGCAAATTGAGATATCCCAAATCTCCTGTCAGCTTGATAATAAGTTATATACTCATTTTTATTTTATTTTTGACAGTATGCGTGTGAGGGGGTTTCTTGAGTTCTGTTGCTGCATTAGTAGAAGTCTTGGGCTTCAAGGACTGTGCAACAAAGGCTTTTGCCTTGTTCTTGCCCTTTCTAGTAGAGGAATTCCTCTTCTGCACAGTCTTTACAGATGGATCAACCTCTAAAGGTTGTGCAATAGAGAGCTCACTAGTCTACATTCTGGTTGCAGATGTCTCATCTTTCTGCAAGACATTGACAGAGACATCCTTTGTCCCTTTTATGCTGGCTGCAGACGAGTTTGACTAATGTAAGTGAACCTCTTTACTGAGCCAACTCTTGTATCCAAGTCCAGACCTATCCCATGGATATAGTCCTGTGATTAGTGTTTTTTGCAGATCCAGAGACTTACCGTTCCATACATCCACTTGGGCTTGGAGCTCAGCATTTTTTTTGGTGAGTGAGTCCACCATCTCAGTGAGAAGTTTAACCTTCTTCTCTGATTCATTAAATTGTTGTCTATCATAATTAATTGACTTTTTAGGTCGTTAATTTCTTGATAGGTAAGATTGTAATTCTCTTTTTGATTTACAATCAACTCAATGTTTTCTTTATTCTCACTTGAGAGTGCAATAAAGCTTTCTGAGGGCTCTTGAAGAGCCTCTTTTAGTTCCTTAGGTGAGGCATCAGAGTCGGAGATATCAAATACCTTCTTGCTGTCATCATACTTGGCCATGAGGCACAGTTGAGCATTGGAGATCGCTTCTTCATCATCAGAATCTGTGTCACTCCAAGTCTTTGCAGCATAGGCTCTTGCCTTCTTCTTTTTGTTGAAGGTTTATTTTGAATCCTTCTTCTTCTTGTGTGCAGATGACTCCTGTGACGATCGTCTACACTGTGCAGCAACTGGTTTGCGACAGTTGTAGCAAACATCTCTGTATGCTTCCTTTGTTTTGCTGGTACTTAGTTTCTTCAGATTTTTCTTCTTGAAGAGCTTTCTGAATTTTCTTTCCATGAGTGAGAGCTCTTCAGTCATGCTTTCATCACTTGCAGACGAGGTGTTGTAGCTCTCCTTGTCTGCCATGGACTTTAGGATCTTCTCCTGTGCTTTGAATGCTAGTGTCTTCTCTCTGGTTTCATCAATCTGCCTCTTCTACTCCACCTCAAGAATATAGGTGTACAGTACACCATAGAGTTGTGCCAATGGCATCTTGACAAGATCCCTTGATTCTGTGATGGCAGTTGTTTGGGTCCCCTAGGCCTCTCCAAGAGATCTCATAAACTTAAGGTTCACTTCCTTGTTATCGAAGGTTTAGCCTAAAGTTTTGAGATTGTTGATGAGAACATTGAATCTTTCATAAAAAGCTTGTAAGATTCTCATCAGCTCTCATTGACACCCAGTCATTCCGCTTCACGAGGACATCTTTCCTTTTTTCTCGGATTTCGTTCGTGCCTTCATTCCTTAAAAGTAGAGCCTCACACGCCTCTGATGCGGTGGTGTGTACAACGATTTCAAACATGTCATCGTCAAGAGCCTTGTAGATATGATTTTTGGCTCTTCTATCCATCAGTACTAGATCCCAGTCGTCTTTTGTCCATAGAGACTTAGGCTTGTTAACTTCTTGGGTCGAATCCATTGGATCTGGCATTTTTCGAACATGAGGCCTATCTGTAATAATGTCATACATCCTTTCATCAATTGAGTCCAGATGAGCCAGCATTCTGAGTTTCCAATGGTTGAACTTATCAAAAGAGCAGGAAGGTGGCTCTCCACTGTTTGGACACTTTGATAGCTTAGGAGGAGCCATGGTTGAATCTTCAGAATAATAAAGTGTTAGTAACTTTTTGCATATTAATAAAAATGTGACCTTTTCTTTTCAATAACTGTTAAGTCTGGAAAGATAGGCTCGGATACCAATTGAAAATCCCAGAAATAACCTAAAGCGGGGATGAATAGGTTATCTCAAAAATTTTACCAAGCAACACAGCAAAGCTATTGGCCCTACTGCACTACCTAAGTTTGCTGCAGTTAGCGAAAGTTCTGCAGTTGAGACTTTAGTTTTGAAAAGCTTATCTCTCTGGACCTTTTGAGATCTAGCTAACAGTTTATAAATAAAGAATAGTGCAGAAATATAAATGACATAGGATTTATACTGGTTCAGACACCTGTTACCAACACATAACAGGAGCTTAATCCAGTCTTCCCTTGGTGATCAGTGTAGCCAAGCGAAGAGGAGGTTCACTACCTCCTTATTTGTGGCTTACAAGAAAACCCCTTTATAACAAGACTCTTCTTGCAAAAGGATGAAGAACCTAGATCTTGTAGTGCTCTGTTGTAGTTGTTGTTATTCACTTGCAGACTAGCGAATCTTCTTCAAAAATCCTGAATCTTCAATTCAGATCGTGCACAGCGAGTCTCCAAGGCTTTTCTTTCTTTGAAAGCTCTCAAATGATATTCAAAATTTTCTCAGACTCGCCCTTTTTTCTTTTTCCTTTTTTTTTGTGCATTGGGTCTTCCCTTCTAATACCCAAAAATTTTGAGGTTTTAAAAATGAATATATAACATACGTACAGTACGTATGTAAATAAAACGCGAATGAAAGACGTTACATATAACGTTACGAATTAAAATATTATCGCGCATAAAGGTTATAGGTTTAATCCAGGAAAATATTGGATTGTTAAATCAAATATAACGATGGAATATTTGGGATGATTAATTGAACGCGCTGATAAATATTACGAACGAATAACATTATAACTTTATAATGTTATAAACGCTGCGCTTAAGGGCTAGCGATTTTAATCCCATAAGTAATGGATTATGGCTCGGGAGGTGATATTTTTGTTTATGGGATAAATCTATCGAGAGAAATAAATTATCGATGAGTAAATATTACAAAATTTGGATAAATAATGGATTGAACGAGACGTATCGTAGGACGGAACGGGGTATTTCCCCACACTTAACTAATTTCTCCACTGTCTCCCGCCCACTCCCACCATCCCAGCCTGCCACTATCACCACCCCCTGCCACATCCATCACCTCCTCACATCATCACCAGATCACAGCCAGCTGCTGCCAACGCCGCCACCATCTTTGACCACCAGCATCATCCAATGCAGCCATCATCATCATCATCATCTTCATCGCCTCATCATCACCTCTTCATCTCCGTCATCTTCATCATTATCATGACGTCAACAAGAGCAAGGGGCAGCTGCAGCGAGGGGAGGATAACCGACAACAGCGACGGCAGTGGCGAGAAGGGTAGCAGCAGCAACGAGCCGAAGGAAATCAAACCCGTTCGAGGTAACCTCACTCGTCCGAGATGCCTCTTTTATGCGTTCACAAGCTTCCTTCACGTCCGTGCATCTTTGTGGTATGTTTTTGCCGTGAAGGATGTGTGTGGAATGGATTTTATGCATTGTGGTGTCAAATGAAGGATCCGTAAACGTCGAAGGCGGGTTTCCTGCACGTTCTGGGCTGCAGAACAGTCGCGGCCATGACCATCCCGGGTCGCGCCTGCGACGGGGGGAAATCTGGGATTTTGGCTAGCAGACGCGTCCCGCCCGCAACGGGGGTCGTACCCGCGACGACCATGAGTCGAGCACGCGACGGGGGTCGCGCCCGCGACCACCTTGAGTCACGGTCACGACGGCCTTCTAACCAAGGAAATCATCGATTTCGTGCATTGAACCTTAAACCTAAATGCGTATTTGAGACATTTAACCCATACGCATAGAAATATAACATCAAATGTGCATATACGATCACGATTGATATGTGGTTGGGTATTTGGGGTTGAAATGAACTAGAATACACACCATTATATTATATATATACCCTCTCGGAAAATAAATGAAAGCGACCTCAAATGATTAATAAAAGAAAAAGTGGGATAAGGAGCATAGTTACACAATCTGTGGGAACTAACGAAAAAGCGAACGAATAAGAAATATCGCATCCTTGAACTGATAAGGTCAACATTGACGTTCCTTTTTGGAACCATTGGATAGTTGATCGTTTTTCCTAGAATTATTGAGAAGGTCGAACATGGTGTCCCTTCTGTGATCCATTGCGATCATTTGTAGCATCCATGAATAGCCTTGGTGGCTTGGGTTTTGAGTCATTGCACTCCAATGTTATCTTCTGAGTCAACGTCACGGGTGAGAACTAGCTAGGGAGCGGTGGGCATCCCCCATCCTCTTTACATGCATGCAGCGGCTTCTACGCCGTTGTTGCGGGGCCACGGGTTGCTCTCTGCAGGGAGGCCCAAATTATCTCAATGCTGGCAAACAATACCTCATTGAATGCGCACAAGGGGTGTAAGGCGACGCACAGAGTACGCTGGTGCGAAAACAGAATCTATTGGGTAGCCCAGATGACGATTGACATCTTATCTTTGTACTCCGAGTCGGTCATATCCTTGGAGTTGTTGCCGCTTTTGAGTCATGTCATGAACCCTAAATAAATGCAAAAGAAAAGAATAACTCCTAAAAGCGATACGAAGCCATATAAAGCGACGTAAAACGATGCTGTTTGATATGGCGCTCATATTTTCCTATATATATAAAAATGTTTTAGGGACTTTCGACGGTCGCTATAGCCATTAGCGGAAGGTCCTTGTGATTCGGAATCATACACCTGAGTTTGCTGAGCTTCGTTAGCTCACGGTTATGTTTTTCAATTGCAGGTGTGCCCTCAATAGCACCAGAAGGCTCTTAGTATGAGCTTGCACGCATATAGATGATATCACGTACTTTTGGATGCATCACCATTGCCTCAACTTCTCGTTTTTTTACCCCTTCCTTGTTTCTTTCTATTCCGGCACAACTTATATTGTACCCAAACCTATCCACCAGGTCTTCTGCACGTCTCTGCTGCACACATCCACCAGGTCTTCTACACGCCTCTGCTACACAATCTCTGTTGTAGTCCTCTGCTATAGCCCTCTGCCACCAACCTCTGCTGCAGCCTCGGTTGCATGAGCTCTGCTGCACATTCTTCATATATAGCCTTTCTGCAACTTCACTTGCATCAAGTGCTACAAGCAGTTTGCTACAACTTAGCTCCCACTCAACAGCTTTAAGACCTCATCTGCTCAGCCTGCTAGTGTAGCCTCGTCTGCACCCAGCACTGCACTCAGTCTTTTACTGTTCAACTTGTATACTTGATCAATGGAATGATATGGCTTACTTCACTTTACTGCTGAAACTGGCCTTGAACAATGGAATGATACTTGATCATGAGAACTCTGAGACACTTTTGCTGCCATATGCATCTGATTTTTCGCATGTAATTTTGTAGCCCCCTTGTAGTCTGCATAGCCCTCGTTTGCATGCCTCTGCTGCACGACCTTTAACCCTAGTCTGAAACTACCTAGCTAACTATTGCCGCCTAAGAATCTATTACATACATAATTTCTTCTTAAGTTTTCTTAATCAATTTCTATACAAACGGAGGGATTGCATATTCCTATCACTTGTCAAATGCGAAAAACCTAGACACTTTGCACAAATCCTATTCTGAACTCTGCTTCAACTTCTGTTCTTCAGTGCAGACTAGTGAACCCTTTTTTCTGTTCTTCAATTTAGCTCACTTGAACAGTTTTAAATTCAGATTGGTTTTGCACACTTTGTACGTTCAATCTCTCGTTCAAAAGCACTATTCTTTGAGCTCTTTGATCCCCTTTTTTAGGCTGAGGGAATGAACCCGTGATTGCACTTGACCTGATGGTAACAGCTTGTCACATGTGACTCCTTCACTGATGTTGAGAGCTCACCTTTTTCTGATCCTCGTACTATCACTCTTAACCTCAAATGTTCGATGTGATTAATCCTTAGACTTCTGTCCCAACCATAGCAACCATCTCTGCTGCACTCTAGTCTACTGCAACTCAGTCTGTACTCGGTACCGTTGAGATCTCGTCTGCACCCAGTCACAGCTGCAACCTTGTCTGTACCCAGAGCTGATGCAATCTATGCATTGCTGTGTTGGCCCTTTTCTGCAAGATTAATCCTACTTCCTGAAATATTTATAGGTCTTTTGTTGTCCATGCATGTCTTATTTGCTTAGCTGAAATTCTCTGTAGTAGTCTGTATCTGGTGGCCCCATAGTGATCTGTATCTGCGGCCGTCTACTCTCCAGCATCTGACCTAGACTGCAGATACCTACCTAATTTCCAGCCTAAGCACACTGACAACACCATGGCTAATACTTCTAAGTTTTGTTCATCAATTTCTATGCAACTGGAGGGATTGCACATTCATATCAATCTCCCCCTAAATTAATGCTAACAAACTTTCAAGTAAAACAACAAGCTAACTAACTAATTACATTGTTTGAGAAAATAATCTAATTTCTTACACTAATATTTTGCAAAGGATATGACCTTTCTATCTATGATGCTCACTGTCTTTGCTGCCCTTGTGAGGCTGATCCTCAGATGTTCTATAATGCCTTCTTTTCACTCTGTGGGGCTGCTCCTTTTGAGAACTATGTCCTGATGGCCTTTCTTGTAAGGTTTGCTCCCCCTGAGTTTTGTGCCCTGATGACCTCTCCTCCTGCGGCCTTTGGCTTGATGACCTCTTCTGATGCCTTTGTAGCTTTGTTGCCCTTTCTCCTTCTGTTAGTACAACTCACTTTCTTTTGAGCTAGTCTGAAGACGACTTAACTATAGCTTTCTCTACTGCCTTCTCCCTGGAGAGCCTTGTTGCCTCTTTCCCTTTTTCTGCTGCCTTCTCCCCTTTTTTGTTAGCATTCAATGCTATTGTAAGGGCTTCAATTGTAATTCTAAGGGCTTTTAATTCAAAAGTGGTTGTCTACTGAGCAACTGTGGCCTTGATTGTTTCAAGTTGTTTGCTTGTTTTCCAGCAACTAAGCCTAGTGTCGTTCTTGAGAATGTGTTCCTCAAGCTGCTGCTGGGTGGTCTTCAAAGAAGCTTGTCGTTTGCGAAGGTCAGCTGAGTGTTGTCCCCTTCGCTTGTTCAGATTTGAGGAGGTGAGCCTGTACTGCTGAAAATTTAGGGCATTAACCCTCTGTATTTGATCTATGAGTCCTTCAGCCATATTGGAGAGGGATGCATGGAAGTCCTCAAAACACTTTGCCCTGACAGTCTTCCGAGCTTCCACCTCATCTGTAACTGGTTCCAGTCTTTTAAGAAGTTCCTTGAATGCATCCTTTGTCCACTGATGCATGATGTAAATTTCCTCATCCAATTGCCTGAGTCTGTACCCCACTGTAGTTTCTAATGGAGATGTCTGTTGATGTGCAGAGGGTTTAGTTTTGGACATTGTTTTTGCAGTAGAAGATGGTCTTTCATGGATTGTTGTCAATCTGATGTCTACAAGAGCTTGCCTCAGACTTCTGGGGGTCCTTTCTCCTTTCTATAACGGAAAGTAGGTTATGTTCTAAACCTTTAATATAAGCTACATCTCTAAAGATTAAGGATCCTATACCAAGGGTTCCATAACCTTTAATTTTACCTGTCTTGCCTCCTCCAAAGATGACTAGGGGTCCTTCTTCCTTTTTGTAATCTTTCATAATGCTTTTGTTCCCTGTCATATGCCCAGAGCATCCACTATCCAAGTACTATGTTCCATCCTGCTGTTCTTGAAAATTTGTACATGGTACTCACAAGTATGGACGGAACATTTTGGATGGTACTCACAAGTACACGGTACTCCATCTTGTTAGATTTGGGCATCCACACTTGAATAATTTTCTTGTGTGGAGTCCAACATTCAAATGACTTGTGGCCAGGTTTGCCACAGGTATAGCAATAGACCCTTGGCTTATTGTCCTAGGTGGTCTGCTAGTGTTTCTCCACCTCTTCTGTTGCATTCTGCATGTACAGACGGGATTCAAATGTGGTTTTCTCCATGCAGCATTGGAAGTATCATTCATATTGAGTAGTTTGGTGAATACTGGGGTCTGTATGGCCTCTTATTGGTTTCAATCTTATGATTCCAGACCTTCTCCACCTTGTGGTGTTCTGCACCAGTTCGTGCTGGTACTTTGCTCAAGGATTTAACCCTTTGGGTTTGAGCAGTGGAGGCCTTACTCCTCTACTCTCCTTGTGCAGTAGAGGCTTTACCCTTCTGCAAGATTTTTGCAGAGTTCTGCTTTGTCTTTTTCTGACTGGTTGTGACATTGTCAATCACTTTTGAGTGTGGAATATCATTCGACCGGTCCTTGTAACCTAATCTTGTCTTATCATGTGAGGATTGACCCTTGTTTAGCATCTGCTGCAAGTTCAGGGTCTTTTCATTCCATGTATCCACCTGAGTTTGAAGCTCAGCATTTCTCATTGTGAGTGTTTCCACTACTGCATTGAGAAGTTTTGCCTTCTCATCTGATTTCTTCAGCTCATTTTGAGCTACTGCTAGGTCACTTGTTTTACAATCAATCTCTTCATATGCAAGTGATGCGTGTCATCGTAAATACGTCAAATTTATATTTATAAGAGCACCCACTTCACTCTATAAATATGGGGTTAAATGTAGTAGTGGAAGTAGGGGTCACAGAGAAAGTTGAAACTGATCAACTAAACTAACTTAAGGTTTCTAACTATTCTAGAAGTGGGGGGGGTTTGTTTAAATGGTT
>JAOVYX010019998.1:0-17627 GCA_035668315.1 Drosera spatulata
CCTTAAGTTAGTTTAGTTGATCAGTTTCAACTTTCTCTGTGGGATCGACCTCTACTTCCACTACTACATTTAACTCCATATTTATAGAGTGAAGTGGGTGCTCTTAAATATAAATTTGATGTGCTTACGACGGCACGCATCAATAGCTTCCGCTTAAATGATGTAATTAAACAGGTATTTGGGACTGTAAACTATGATTGTGGCTACTGTTTGTAGTTCCTTGACTTCTGTACCCTAAAATCCATTCGCCTTATTAAGCCTTGTCATGGACCGGATTCGTGACGGCATAACGCTCACGTGTCTTCCGGCGCGGAAAGTCGAGAGCGTTACACAGTGATATGCTATTCGGTGGCTCAAAGTATCCTTCTGTAGGTCTTTCTTCTCAGGAAATTTTTAATTTATTGTCCCTCAATTTTTTAAAATTATAGTATACTATATGGCATAAATTGTATTCATACAAAGAAATTATAAGGACTCAAATATTAACACCATGTCACTCCTTGGAATTAAATATTGATTGATATTATTTTTTAGCAATCTCGTCACCATCGTAGCCAAAATATGAAGGTAAAGATGTCTTTCTTTTTTTCATGTTTTTTGATGGATTAGAGGTTCTATAATATTTTTGGGTAAATTGGTTTATTTTAGGGGATAAATATAGGGTTTCTTAGTTTTTGATAGGGATTATTTTTAGGATTTAGTTTTGGGTTTATTTGTTATTATTGGGGATAAATACGGGTGTTTTTCTTGTTGGACTTTTTTGTTTTTTGATGGGGCTTAATTTTGAGCTAAATTTTAGGTGTTTTTTTGTAGGGCTTTCTTACTTTTTGATGGACTTTGATTGTTGGGCTTCTTTGTTATTTGATGGGACTTATTTTTATGCTTTATTTTTGTATTTATTGGTGTATTTTTTGGCTGTAATGTATGCGTTTTTGGGCTTATTTTTTGTCTTTAATGTAAGTGTCTTTTTGAAAATATGTTTGGGGTTTAATCTAAGTGTTTTTTAGGCTTTTTTGGGTTAAAGTTTGGGTTTTTTTTTGGGCTATAATTGTAGGGCTTCTTTGCACTGATTTTTGGGCTTTAAATGTTCGATTTCTTTGTTTTCTAAGGGGTATAATTTGTGCTTTATTGGTTAACTTTTAGACATTAATGTAGCGGTTTGTTGTGCTTATTTTTGGTATTCAATGTAAGTGTTTTCCAAAAAAAAAATTTGGGCTTAATTTTGGGTTTCTTTTTGGGCTATAATTGTTGGGCTTCTTTGGACTTATTTTTCGGCTTTCATATATTGGGCTTCTTTATTTTTTTATGGGTTATAATTTGGGCTTTATTTTTATCTTCGTTGGTTCTTTTTTAGGCATTAGTGTAGGTGTTTTTTGAAATATTTTTGGGTTTAAATCTAAGTGTTTCCAAAAATGTTTTTTGGTCTTTAATTTAAGTGTCTTTTTGGTTTTATTTTGGGCTTTAATTGTTAGGCTTCTTTGTGTTTTGATGGGCAACAATTTGAGATTTATTTTTATCTTTTTTCGTTAATTTTTGGGTATTAATGTAGGTTTTTTTTGGGCTTTAATGTAAGAGTTATTTAAAAATGGAGTATAATCTGCGATAGGAGACCATGAAAACATGATCAACACATTTAGATGAACTCGGAATATACATTCATTTATTCAACGTATGAGATAAGTACTGCTGGAAGATTTTTTACATAATTTCATGTATACCTTAAATCTTCGTCTAAAAGATGGAGTATACCACTTCTTAGCCGCTTGCACTCTATAATTCTCTTACGTACCCAACAGCGGTGACATAGGAGAGTTCTATACTTCGTTAACCGAGATGAAGTGGTTTTCGTTCATAAACATATGGAAAACACGCGGTCTTCACCGCGTTTAGGCAGAGTTTCGTGTAAGGAAAACAATATTAGACTCCCCGCTTCAAGACAATGTAAGACCACCGTAACATTGTAATAAATTGCGACTAACCATCCTATATCAGGCATCATCATCCATTTGTTCTTCAGAGCCTCCTTCCTCAGGTCATGCCAATCCAAAACATCTCTAGCCTTGTGGAACTCATGTTCGCCATAGAAGATTTGCATGTATACTTCTTCATGAGCTAATAAATTATCCTTCAATGCGTTCCGAACATCAGACCATGCGCGCTCCCCTCCCTGTAATCCTAGCGACATAACGATGCTTCTGAAGCCATAATTCCCGCCGGCTTTGAGGTTGATTATGTCGGATATGTACGGTCGAATGAATGTCATTCATTGATGTATAAAGCCTCTACAGTTCATGTCATTTTTCTTTGTTGCTAGTGTATTTTTTTTAAAGTCTATGGGAAAAGGATAATAGCAATTAAGTTACCATATGGAACAATTTGCTTGAAAGACATTCATGTATCGTTTCTTAATCTCACCTTGATATGGATCCTCTTTTGCATTACGTTCTCCATCTTGTACAGGTGGTAAATATAACATGGTAAGGACTTGTACTTGCATGTATATTGAATTGGTCCGGCTATTGTGACGTCCCACTGGGATAACCTATGGTACAAATTTTAAAATAACATACTACCGAGGTTAGTGGCAAAACACAAGAATTTTTAATAATTTCATGGCCAACTTGTTTGATTTTATTCCTCTATAGGGATCACTTTGGTTTGTTGGTGTGAAACATGGTTAAGTACTTGTCCATTGAAATTCTTCATTCTCGTGAATATTCTCATGGTGCATGGTCGGAGGTGGAGCAGTATGTGCATGTGAGTCTTGCATTGGATCCTTCGATTTCTTTTTATCTAAACCCAGCCAATATCATGGTTTTTTTCACTTAGTACCAAAACGTTCATCCATTTTCTTTTTACTCAATGGATCGTTGATTTCCTTAAGAGGGTTACCATGCTGGTTCAAAACGTGTAAAATATGTCCCCTCTTATTTGTGTTTTTACGAGATATCTATGCTGCACCGAGGCAAAGGCCGGGACATATGCGTCATCGTCGACTTCGTCTTCCATGCCCTCAAAGCAATCAAGGTCGAGTTTTCGCCAAAATCGATCAATCCTCGCTAAGGGGATCGGTCTTCCACGTGCATTGTACGCATAAATCTCATGGGCGCATGACAATTCATGAGTAAGGGTCAGCCGACATCTGCATGCTATTGCGTCGTAGCGCACTCTCTCGGAAGCCTTCATCTCGTCCATTATGCTCACATTGTAGTGATGCCTTGATCTCAACCAACTGGCCTTCGATCATCTTGTGTATATATTTCCAAAGTCCAAGAGCTTACTTCTTCTGCTCGAGACAAAACATTTCAACTTTGCATGTTGGCTTTCAGTTCATCCAGTAGTCTGGTTCCCGAAATGTTTAGTCCTATCCGTCCATGCTGTAACAAACTTTTCATTTTCATTGGTCAACCATGTGTCGTCCAGGTACGGCATAAGATCCGTATGGTCAGCTAACAATTCGTTTAGCGATTCGTAATGTGCATAATATGCCTCCGTGCTTAGTGCTTCCACGATGTTATGCCACAATGACCAAAACGTCGGATTCTTGCTTGCATCTTTTATGATTCCTTGTGCTTCAAAGTTCAACACGCTGTGTATGTACCAGATGCATAGAACATTGGATGACTCTGGAAATACACTACGAATCGCTCCCATAAGGACCAAACACTTGTCAGTGATTATTGCTATCGGTGTGGGACAATTTGTCATTATTTCTCTAAGAGAAGAAAGTGCCCAATTGTAGTTGCCCTTTCTTTCTCTTCTCGGAAAAAACAAATCCAACACAAAAGCTTAGAGTTCTAGAAGTCATTCTTACAATCTCTAACAGGGGCATGTCGACACTGTAGGTATTGTAAATTATGTCCATCAACAATACATGTAGAAAAGCACGACAAAAAGTCACCGAAGTCGGATGCGCAAAGAATATATCCTCCAGATTGTTTTCACTATCCTAAAGGTATATATAATAATCGGAGCATAGAGATGTTATACGTTGTGTTTTTGTTAAACAGGTTTAAAAAATCGGAGCATGGAGATGCTTGAAAACAGTTGACAATACCACCCACTTAGCCACTCCTAAACAGATAAAGACACTGATTGTGCCAAACAAGACAAGTCACTTAATATAGAGCGGGACAACACACAAGACAGTAAAAGCGCTATCCCCCGTGGCGCTTTAGCCACGTGGCATTCTGACCCTCTTTCGCCTCCCCCTAGTAAAACGCTTCTTCCCGGAACATTTCACATTATAAAACGACACCACCCGCAACGCCTTTTAGATATTGTAAATTGTCACGCCCCATAACGCTTCAAATATTGAAAATCGCTACGTCCTCCAATGCAAGAGATTGTAAAACGCTACGCCCAACAACATTTCATATATTGCACAAATATTATTAATCGCCGCGTCTCGCAACGCTTTAGATTCTAAAACTCTACGTCCCACAACGCCTTTCAAATATTATTACTCACTACGCTACACAGCGTTGCTCAAATTAAAACAAATATTGTGAAACGCTATGCCCCGCTACGTTTAAGGAATTGTAAAGCGTTTTATCTGGTAACGCTTCACATATTTTATTCACGATTTTTATATTTTATTAATATAAAGCGCTTTAACTTTGTACATTTTACTATAAATAGACCCTCGAGTTTACTGGTATACATCACATTTCAAACCAGAAAACACTTCATTCATCTAATATCATATCACTGACTCATTATGTCGAACATCCAAGAGTGCTCATCTTTGCTCCTATGCCGTTCTCGAAGGGCGCAATCATGGGAAAACATTGATGGAGTCTAGTGTAATTGCAGTGTACGAGCACAGTTACATTGTTCAGTTGGCAGGCGTAACTACGGTCGATTCTACCACAGCTATGGGTTTTACCCGGCTCTCAGATGTAAAACATTCAAACAGTGACTGCAGGAGGACCAAGTCCTGAACAACAACCGTATCGCTTTCACATCCATTTTCTTGGACAAACCGTCAAAGCTCTCAATGAGTATTTTCACCTCGATTACGCAACCACAATCATCGGAACCCTCGTTGAACACACCTCCATGCGAAAACATGGAAGTTGGCAGAAACAACGACTGATTTATGCCTCCCACCGACGAACCAAGCTGGATGTTCTTCTTACTTTATCATATAATCCTATGTTTCATTTTCTTATCTTTGTGTGCAATATCCACACCATTCTTGGTCGTGTGGTATTTATAATTATTTCTGTTTCATTTCCCTTCTAGCCCAAAAATTGACAGTGAACTGCCAAAAGATATATGTAATAGTAATAATATTGTATGTGTGTAATGAATAAAATGTATAAAATGTTTGTTGTATCAAATGTGAGATACTTTATATATTTTATATAGAGAGAGAATTTGGTATTGAATTAAAATGAGAAAAATAGGTATATCCAATACCAACAGTGCAGAAGGCAACGAAATAAAATAAACTCAAAGCATAAGCACCAAATAAAGACAAAACAAAAGCGAAACAAAACGTGAAAGCTAAAGCAATAGGAAAAATAAGCCATTTCAATACCCGCACTACTTTTTTTTTTCTTTGCACTATCACTCTGCTATAAATCTGCAACACAATCCCGGTTTCATTGCATACCACAACACTCTCTGTTTTAAACTCTGTCGATCTTGTGAAAAAACTCTTTTCAAGAAATCATAATCCACATTACAAACAATCCAACAATCGAATATGACGATGCACGAGATCGACATTATGTTACATTGTGGAGGTAGTTGGTTTTCCGACCCAACATACGGGGATATTGTATGGATAAAAGGAGAACATGTTTTCCTGCCAAACTTCTCCGCTTCGGTTTCGAAGCATTACAAAAGGAGATACATAGTATGGATATGTCATTTCGTTGAACCATAAGAATGGATATAATGTACGCAAATCAAAACTCTTCTGGCATAAATTATGTGTAAATCGTTGATGAATAAACCTGGTTTTTACTGCTTTATTTCTGTCATCAGGAATCATAACTTGTCAATATTTTTGTTACCAACAATGAACGAAGAACGGCAAGACAAAAACGCATGATAAGATTCAGAGACTCGATACAAACAAGCCAGACCAGCAATGGGGTCGGAGGATTCCAACCGAATGAATACAATGATGACATGTATACATTCCTTCGTCAGTAGGTGTTTAATTCGCTGACAAACGAAGACGATGGCAATGAAGATGACGATATCCAAGACATCCAGCTGCCGTTATAGGACCACGGCGGATCAGGTTCGGGCAGTGATATTGAAGTCATTTTCTATTACAGAGGTCCTCGATGCCATGCTCCGACTAGTTACGACACGGATTGGTCAACTTATGTTGGAAAAACCAAGGTCGTGTCCATGAATTGCTCGTCCCATCTCGTCATCCTTAAACACGAGGTTTTTCATTTCAAGCCGACATGGAAAAACATTTGTAAAAAAATCAATTTCTATCATGTTTCTAACGACCTAAAACAATGAAAACAAGAAGAGCTCTTATCCTCGTATCGTCTAAAGGAATTATTTTCTTTCCATAAATGTTTAGGTACGAATCAAGTTATCCTTGTAAAAGGATTTGATCTTTGAAAACATTTATTCTTATAAATAAAACATATATGTATATACTGTAATGTTGTTTATTGGGATGTAACATTTATTGGTGTGAAACAAAGAGGAAAACAAATAAAGCGCCACGACTTATGGCGTGCTGCCACGTAGGCTAAAACGCTACGGGCCGTGACGCTTTACTTATAATGTGTAAAAGCCATGGGCCAAAGCGCTTTATTGCTGGATTCCATTTAGCAGTTTTTCGTTTTGAAAAAGATGTTCCCCTTCGAGGCTAGAGAGTAGCAAAGTTTTAAAAGCACAATGAGACAACATCCAGTCACCTCTTCGGAATCATGCATTGAAATACGGCGCAAAAGGCATTTAGATTTTCCGGCCCTAAAGACCACGAGAATAGGCCTTTTGTGGGGCCTCACAAAAGTCGGCCTTGAGCTAGCTTTGGCCCAAGCCCAACACGATTCAGCCCATAGGCACTTCTTTTGTAAACATTCGATAATACTACTAATGGAAAATCATGATGAATATTGGGTTTCCTTAAAATTTTCAGTTTTTGAGTTAATTTCATCTTTGCCATATGGTTCTTACTTGGGTCTGATTGGGCTTATTTAAATTGGGACTCTTTGCGGTGCATATTTTATATCGTTTAGTGATAAAAAAAATTTCCTTAAAATATATATTGAATAATAATAAAAATCAAATTATTATGATTTTCATAAGACGGATGGAGTACAACTTTTATATCTTTACGCATGAAATAATTTCTCTATTCTGTACAACTACTAAAAGAAAATCCGTCTACACTTAGTTACATGTTTGCCACTCATATGTCATATGCCATTGTCCTATGCATAATTTATTCCATATTATATTTATTATTTTTTCACTTTTGAAATAAAAAACATGGAACACCCTATGCTTGTGGCCCATGCTAGCACATTCGATTCACATCCTTATCCATTATTTTTTGCTTTTTGTTACTTAACTCCTTTCTCTCTCCTCAATTCTCATCACATCAACACTACACATCCAAATTTTCTTTATTCACACCGCATCTCATCACTGCCTTAGCTACGTCATCATTGTCTCCCGTTGTTGCCGCTGTTTTGACGTCGTTGGTGGCATAATCGATTGTATATTTTCGAAATCAGGTGAAGCTTAGTTCCAAATTAGAATAAAATTCATGCATGCACCTTTAATTGGATGAAATTGATCGTTTAATGTTTTCTATTTTTCTCCCATTTTGACCACCGCCTCAGCCATGCCGTCGTTCCCTTCCGTTGCTGCCGTTGTCTTCGAAAAGCTAGTTTAAAAACAGAGGTACTTTCAAATTGTAATGAAATTCGTACATATATGGCAATATTTTTTTTATAAAATTTATCCCCAAATGTTTTCATTTTTTTTTTTGTTTGTTTTTTCGTGTGATTACAGAGGTTTAGGTGAATTTGATTTGTATGAAAACACACATCATTTCTTTATTCTAAATGTTTGTCTTATTCCTTTTGTATTGTCTATTTTATGTTTTTATCATCTTTTTATCTTGGAATGTTGGTACTACTGTGTTTTATGTTTTTGGCAGATTGGCGTGAAGTTAGGAGCAAAAATGAAGGATGAAGAAAATGGCAAGTCATTAGCTCAAAAAGCTGTATTTCATGATTTTTGGAAAAGTTTCACAGCGTTCAGCTAGATTAGCATGTTTAGATATCTTGTATAAGTTTATAGAATTTTTGGACGTTGTTTGATATTTTTTATGTTAGTTTTAAGGTTTACAGCATAGTGGTCGCGGGCGCTATAACTGTGTCGCGGGCATGAACAGTGTGTCGCGGACGCGACGCTCTGGTGGTCGCGGGCGCAACGGAGTATTTCAGCTAATTCCATCGCGGGTGCGACTGGCATGGTCGCGGCCGCGACTGTTGTTCAGATCCAAAATATGAGATTTCAGCCGTCGGATCGATGTGCTTCCAAACCCTCGCCTATAAATACATGTCCTAGGGTTGTTCTAAGCAGAATACAGAGGAGAAAACGTTTAGGGACGGCAGAGGCGATCAAGGGGGTGCGAGACGCAAAGAGGACGAGTCTTTGAGGAAATTTTGAAGAGTTTTGATCTGCAAACGCATAGGATTCCTTTGGAAACTAGTTTGGAACGCTACGTGCGCTATAAAACCTTCGTTCTGAGTTATTCAATCTCTGCAGAATGTTTTTTTCATTGTCATGCTCCTTTCCATGCTTTGTTCAATGATTATGTGTGAGTAGTTCATTAGTTGGGATGTGTTGATTAGTTTTGATGACCTTAGATCATGAGATATTGATTATATGATATAAACCAGGGGTGTTTGATGATGAAATGATGCATGAAACCTGGTAGAATTATCATATAACATGTGTTTATTAGATTGATCATCTAATATACATAGTTTAAAGCTATAAATCGCGCTAAGTGGTTTTGTTTAGTAGCTAATTGATATAATATGATTTAAACTAATTGTCATACACAATCAATGGTTTCATATGCATGTAACATGATTAGTTTAAGCTAATTGCTATGATTGTTATGAATGTTAAGTTCCAAATTATAATTCAACTCTTGTACATGTTTAAATCATGTTTGAGCTAATTGAAATGAATTAGATCTCTTGAGTTAATTTAACTATCCGAACTTATTGGAAGTTAGAAGGTAAGGAACGTAGTGAGTTAAGCCAAAATTCATTACAACCATCCCATGTTAATCATTACATTAAAAATTCAGGAACATCCATGATTGATCTAGGTGACTCGAAAGATTCAACCATCGTCCCTACATTTCTTCCAACTTAAGAAAACTCCTCTATATCTCAACTGTATCTTAGCTTTTGTTCTAACTAATTAGTTTAGTTTTAAGTAGTTTCTTACAACAAACAACCCCCCCAAACCCTTAATTTTTATATTTATAATAGTTCTTTATAGTGACTAAAGAAAGATAAATAATATTACGACCATCTCTGTGGGTTCAATCCTTACTTCCACTGCTGCATTATTTTAATATTCTTAGAGTGAAAGTGAGTGCATATAAATTCTAATTTGACGTTCGTACGACAGCACGCACCAGTATCAAATCAATTTACCCTATTAAATAAACAAATATTAATCCACTTTCCATATAATATAATTTTAATGCTATTTATTTGAAATTTTACTATATTAATCAAACTACCTAATTACTTTTTAAAAATGATTATTTTTTTTATTAGAATCAAACCATCCAGGCAACCTTGAAGGATGCGGATGTAGCTTGTTTTGAAGCTAAGCTACACGTTGGTGATGTGTATTAGATAAAAAATTTCTATGTCAGCCATACACGAAGCCAATTCAGAGTTGTTGGGCATATGAGTATGCTTCATTTTGCTAGGATTATCACCTTCATAAAAGTTGACTATGATAATTTGTCCATTCCACTATACCATTTCAACTTTGTCCCTTTCAATGAATTATCCAGTAAAATAAATGTCAAAGTTTAATTGACAGATAAATATTTTTTGACTACTATATCAAAATTTAATTTCTTTTCGTTAATTGTTGCTCTTTTTCATTGTCGATAATGGTATTAACGATGTCATTTTTCATGTATTGTGCTTGTCGATATTGAAATTATGTATATTAAAGGACGTCAGGCCTCGAAAAGAGACATCGTCATCAAAAATCTCAAGTAATCAATAAATATGATTTATATATTTAAACTATTCAAATGAATACTTTTCATAATATTTTAATATTTTGATGTGAAATTCGAATATCACAAGGATGAACAACTGAGGATGACTTTATGGGGCAGCATAGCTTATGAACTAAGTCAAAATGATGTAACTTCTACATTAACACCAATTATAATAACATTTGCTGCAATGATGGTGAAAGAATACAGAAGTGTATATTTCGCTTTTAATCTACATATAATATTCAAATCATTTTAATTACAAATTTTATCAAGTCTAACTACTTATTGTTATCATTTGTCAAGGAGATACTTATGTGTGTTCACCATCTATTGTATTCAACATAAATCCAACATCTCTGAGTTGATCGAATACAGAGGAAGGTAATTTATTTGGAAATTGTTATTAATTCTTAATACAATCTTGTAAAACAATTATTTCCTAAAAATATACTAACAAATATTTATATAAATGTATATAGCAGATTTCATATGACAATTCCTGGAGTGATAATGCTACCAAAATTTTAAAAAGGAACCTGCGTATCCTGATGAGTTGAAGCTGATGAACAAGAAAAATATTTCTAAATTGAAAGGCCTCACGGATGTAGATTACAAGGTACAAAATGTTTTATATGAAAATATAATAGATTCTTGAGTTGATTAAAGATATATATATATACACAAAATATAAGGCTAATTTAAACTCAGACAACGTGGCTGATATTATAACATAAAAGAAAAGATTCCTAAAAAGATTCTATTTCACAGAATCATTGCTACAAAATCTTTCTAGATATTTTTCCTTTTATGATATAAAATCTGCCTACATGGCTGATTTAAAATTAACCCCACAAACCCCTATATCGAAACTGTGTGACCGATTTAAAATCTATCAACATGACTGATTTTATATCATAAAAATAAAGATTTATGAAAAGATTCTCTTTCACATAATCAAAGTTACAGATTCTTCCTATGAATCTTTTCTTTTGTGATATACAATCAGCCCCACAAACCTATATATATATCGTTGATACTGTAAAAGATAACGTACTGACTGCTGTAAACAACAGTTTGAGAAACTTATACTGTAATTTGAAAAAATCATACTGTAACTAATTGAATGTATAAAAATCAGATTTTAGTTATAAAACACACTAAAATCTTGATTGTACCATTTAGTGACTTACAGTATAAAATCGTCAATATACAGTATTTACAGCAGGCACTACGCTATCTTTTACACTATACATGTATTTCTGATATATATATATTGCATTGCTGGATACATCCTTTACATGTAGAGCGGTTGTCTCTCGATTTGAAGAAGAACAAACTTGGTATTATAATGCATGCTTCAGATGTGCAAAAGTTGCAAGAGAATGTGGGAATCATTGGTGGTGTGATACACACGATTAATTTTTGGAACATCCAGTTCCTTGGTAAATATTCTTTATTTTTATTATATTTATTTTAATTTGCAATTATATCATTACTTATCCAACATTATACAAGGATGTCAATTTCCTCTTCATATTTAATTTTCTTATTCACATAATTCAAAAACAAACCAAATGATGTTATATGATTATCTTAGTATCAATTTAATATCATATAAGCATACACACAACTTATTTGAATAAATTTTTTAAAAACATAATATGTCTTCTAATTTTTTCATTATGATGAGTTATACTTAATTATTCAAGTATGATGTATAATTATCTTCTACAACTACAAAACTACAACTATATTTAATAACAACTATAATTACTCAATTTTTTCATTATTCAATTATCTTGATAAATAGTATTATTATTATTTTGGAAATTACTTGCTATTGGAATCAAATTTTGACAAAACTACAACTATATTTAGCTTATTGAATTGATCAAATCAATGCATAATCATTCATTTTCTCCTATTTCCAAACCCAACAAAAAAAAATTATTGTAATTTCATTTTTTTCTAATATAACGTTTTTGATAACAGGTATAAACTGATTTGCTTTTTAAAGGATGAAACTGGTGAATGTCTTGTCCATATTTTTTACCGTGTTGCGTAAGATTTCATTGGAAAATCTTGCAAGCTTATCACATTGAATGAAGGTTACACCGATCCACACATCATATCACTTGCACTAACAAATGCTTTGGAAAGATGAAAAGTTTTTCACGTATAATTTCAAAGAAGAGGATCAGATACAAATATTGTTGTGACTCAAATTTTTGATGATCAATATGCATACACGAGTCATCTTAAGAGGTAAATAATTTCAGTAATTATATTTGACAAAATATTGATGTTCTTCTCCAAATCTTTGCTATTATTACTAGTATAATACTTCAAACAAAAAAGAAGATGATAGCATAAGTGGTCATTCTCTTGAGGGTGAAAGTTCAGAAAAGAAAACACACGACTACACAAGGTATAAATTTATCCTTCTTTTTTTAATAGATGTTATCCTTAGTTTTAAAAACCTACGTTTGATGATTTTTTATGTTTTGTATCCAATACTTATTGCTTATTGATAAATATTATGCAGCCCGATAGCCTCATCTGGAAGTAGCAGCGAAAAAATTCACTCAGATGAAACAAACAAGGTTTGTGCAGTAGATTTAATTTAATCTATTGGTAAATTCATTTTTTCTTTTATTTTATACTATGTTATTTGTTAAATTAGTAATGAAAAAAAGCATTTCTAATTGTCAATATTTAGAACAATAACACTTCAGATAATAAACTATGAATTTATGAATCATTTGTTTGAGAAATTTGAAATGCAATGTATAAGTACGAAATATATAGTGTTATGTTAAAGAAATTTATAGTGATAGATTATTGAATATTTTGTGAAATCAAATCATATACTAATGATAGATTTTATTGCGTAGATTAGTTTCCTTACTTTATAGTGTTATTTCCATTTGAAATAGTTGTATGTTCTTACAACATATCACCCTTCTATTATTTTTCATTACATGATTCTATATAATGCAGGATCCTTTGCTTTGGAAGCTCTCAAATGCAAAGCACATGTAAAACTGTGAAGCTATGAATGCAAGCATGTAAATGCTAATTAGGATGGAGATGCATGTACAATATAGATTTTGTCATCAAATGTTCAGAATTGCACGGTTTTCATCATGTATATGCTTTGTATATAGCTGTTTTGTGATGTTATGCTTGATAGGTACATATTCCTCCACTTTATATATAAGATTGCGTAAGACATAGTTAGTAACATGTCTTCGCAAAGGTAGTTTTTCTTATATTGGGTGAATTTCATAGATTCATATGAAGCAGTTTTTTTTTTTTTTAGAGTTAGATGAAACGCATTAGATGACCTGTGCACCAATTTTGCATAAATGTATTGAATAATTAGTAATGAATCCCTGCACCAAGATTGCGATTAATATTCATGTTTGGTTTATTCTCTTTCTTTGATTTAATTTATTTAGTTTTTAGCATGTACGAGCTCATCTGTATGTTAGGGATAGATAGATTAGGTTAATTATACAATTTCATTGATAAGTAACAATCTATTGAATGTGAAACTTTATACACAAAGGTATCACGGTCAAACTTATCTAAATAACGAATCTATATGATATTCATCTACGATTGATCCTAATAAGTTAAAACGTAATTAGTCGACCTTCGTACCTTTTTATCACATAAGATAACACCTCAATCCGTTTCTTCCATAAGTTTAGAGTATTTTAAGTTATATTCAGTCATTTAATTAGTTTCATCAGTAAAACAAACCCCCCAAACCTTAGTTTTCATATTTATAATAGTTCTTTATAGTAATTGAAAAGAATAATAAATAATATTACGACCGTCCTTATGGGTTCGACCCTTACTTCCACTACTGTATTAATTTAATAGTATTAGAGTGAAGTGAGTGCATATAAATTCTAATTTGACGTGTCTGCGACAGCACGCATCACTTTCCATTGCCAAACCCATTATATCTTTGTAACGTGTTTCTTCTTGTAACAAAATATTACATATTTCAATAAAAAATAGTCAAATATTATATGTTAAGCTATTACATTAATTCCAACGTAGGTGAAATCCTCTAAAGTTCCTGTCTATAGTTGCTAATAGTTACTCCTATTTGTCCCCTATATAGTTTTGTGTTTCAGTTTCGTCATGCAAACTCACACTATGCGCTCCAACTTCTTTTCGGCTCAAACCTGAAAATGAAACACATAATCGGTGTGTAAAAAGCTCATTAACCAGAGTGATAGATTTCCAGAGGATTTTTCCGTGACTATGGTGGATCCGAGAAATACGCTGAAGGAATCCCCAAAGAGAAGCAAGGAATAAGAAAATATGTATTTACGTCATATTAATCAAATAATAATATTATATATCTTATAGTGTTATATCCTTTTTTGTGTCTCTTCTTTTTATTAAATGGCAAGTCCTTGACAAACTTCAAGAGAACTACAAAAAGACATGACAAACTCTGAAGATATGACCGATGTTATAAAACCAGCAACAATAACTCTCCTATAAAATTAACTGTCAAAACTCTAACGTCAATCATGCATGGGGATTCAATAACTGACAGGGTAGGTCTACTCAAGCAATTTTTTTATTTTTAATTCATGATCCAATGGGTTAGTTAGACCCGATTGGTATGATCGGATAGTCACTACTATCCGATGGCCACAACCATCATTACTTGCACATGCAGGGCTTAGGCCATAACCTTTCCCTTGCTACTAGTCTCTCCTTGCCCTATCTTAATGACTCAATCAAGATAATACACAAAGTCCCAATAATTCGATTATTGCCAACAAGAACCAAAGAACTCCATCTTACGAATCCAAGGAAAGATGTCAAGCCCAACTTTCTTGACATATGATTCTTATTAGATCAACATGTATTAGTTCTCATGTATTGTTCATTTTTTTATATCATTGTTAAAATAAAGATTTATATCCACATGTCCTTTTATTAATACGATATCAAAGCCCTTTCTTGTTTCCTTCTTGAGAGGGTGCATATGGTATTGTTGGTTTATAGAGGATACTCGGAAGGAAGGGGGGGTGTGAATTGAGTATCAATGGATTTTTGAACTCTTTTTCACTTTCTTGATATGGAAGGCCGGGATCTTTAGGAAGATCTAGGTCTTTCTCAACCTGTTTACTTATAAGTCATAAACTGTTTTGTATGCTTGTTTGCTGTGTGATCATGAATGAAAGTAGTAAAGTGAGAGTGGACACATAGTTTATACTGGTTCGTCTCCTGCCCAAAACTATGAAATCAGAGATTTACATCCAATACTCAATGGGATTTTTGAGAACTTTACACTATGATCTCCTTCACTAGTATACATCGTTCTCCTTCTCCTTCACCATTCCTCCAAATCAATGTCAGAGAACCCCTGTATCATCATCACCTTGGTAACACAGTCAACAAGGCCTGGGTCTTCCTTTACTTCGGTCGCCTTGAACCAAGGAAATCTTCTTGATCAACTCTCCAGTCAATCAACAGCACCAGCTTGTATTAGTTGTTGTGTGTCAGCTCCAAAACACCAAAGGATCGTCGTCTTAGGCTTGTAGATATTTGTGGAGCTGGATTGAAATTTTTTGGATAGCAAACTGGATCTTTGTTCTTCGATAGAAATATGATGGCAAGGTTGTGTAGGCAATCGATATCTCTGCTCCCTGGTGATGATCTCCTTTTTATAAAATTCTAGAAATCAGCAAGTTTGGATCTCTGATGTGTGTGAAAACACATATCATTTCTTTATTGTAAACGTTTGTTTTATTCCTCTTGTATTGTCTAAATTACATTAGTGTCTTTTTATCGTGGAATGTTGGTACTACTGTCCTTTCAAGTTTTTGGCAAATTGGCTTGAAATTTGGAGCAAAAATGAAGGAGGATGAAGAAAATGACAAACCATGAACTCAAAAAGCTGTATTTCATGATTCATCGTCATTGCACGTGCTTCGAGAGTTTATACGGCCATGTTTCACCACGTTTAGCTAGATTAGTATGTTTAAATATCATGTATAAGTTTTTAGAATTTTTGGATGTCATTTAGTATTTTTAGTTTTGGTTTTAAGTTTACTGTACATAGTCGCAGGCACGACCATCTGTCACGGGCACGACCATCTGTCACGGGCATACAGTGTGTCGCGAGTGCGACAGAGATTTTTCCAGCAAATTCTAGATTTCAATCTGTCACGGACGCGACAGGCATGGTCGCGGCCGCGACGAGTCTCCAGATGCCAAAATAATGAGTTTGAACCGTCGGATCAATTTGGTTGCAAGCCCTCGCCTATAAATACACCTTCTAGGGTTATTCTAAGCAGAGAACAGAAGGGGAGGCGCGCAGGGACCGAGAGACACAAGAAAGACGGGCTTTGGCGAGGAAATTGAAGAGATCTTGATCCGCAACGCATAGGAACCCGTTGGATATTGGTTTGGAATGCTACGTCCGTTGTAAAACACTTGTTCTTAGTTTGTTAAACTCTACAAAATGATTGTTTACATTGCCTTGCTTAATTCCATGCTTTATTCCATGATGATGTGTGAGTAGATCGACAATAGGGAAGTGTTGATTAGTTTTGAAGTCATTAGATCATGAGATGTTGAGCATTTAAGACAAACCATAGGTGCTTGATGAAGGATTGATGCATGAAACCTGTTAGAATCATCATATAACATGTGTATACTAGATTGATCACCTAAAATACATAGGTTAAAGCTATAAACCATGATAAATGGTTTAGTTCAGTAGCTAATTGATATAATATGATTTAAGCTAATTATCATATACAATGAATGGTTTCAAATGCATGTAACATGATTAGTTTAAACTAATTGCTATGATTGTTATGATTGTTAAGTTCCATGTTATGATTCAACTCTTATGTTTTAAGTCATATTCGAGCTAATTGAAATGATTTATATCTCTTGAGTTAATTTAACTATCCGAGCTAATTGAAAGTTAGAAGCTAAGGAACATAGTGAGTTAAGCCAATACTTATTACAAAAATTCCACATTGATCATTTCACCTTAAATCCAAAAACATCAATGATTGATCTAGATGACTCGAAATGATTCAACCATCGTCCCTACATTTCTCCAAACTTAAGAAAACTGCTCTGTATCTCATATCTATCTTACTTTCTATTCTAGCTAGTTAGTTTAGGTTTAAGTAGCTTCTTACACCAAATCCCCCCCCCCCCCCAAATCTTAATTTTCATATTCGTAATGGTTCTTTGTAGTGATTAAGGAAAGGTAAATAATATTGCGACTATCCCTGTGGGTTCGACCCTTACTTCCACTACTGCATTAATTTTATATTCTTAGAGTGAAAGTGAGTGCATATAAATT
>JAOVYX010019999.1:0-17627 GCA_035668315.1 Drosera spatulata
GTTACCATAAGTTGGAGCGCTGAGAAGCGATACAGTTCGTTCCATTTCGAGATATTCGAACAATATATCGAAAGTGCTAAGTACAAGATGATGAAAACTTTGGATGCAAAAATAGTTGAGCGGGAAAGGGTATTTATACGGGTTTTTCTGGTTTCTAGTCATGTTGACTTTCTCCTCTTTGGAGTGTTGTTGAGCAGGTACATACAGAAACAAAATCCATTGAAAGTGGAATATTCATACCAAAGACCATGATTTGAATAATCCAAGAAAGATAAGGACAAACCTAATAATCATAAGTCTAATAAGAGATGTGATAGTAACATGTTAGTATACTATTCCATGTATGATGGCAAACTTGAACAATGTTTATCTCAATGTTATTTACGCAGACTAAAAGTAAAAATCAAGAATAGTCCAATACGGATATACATAGAAAAATCAAACAGCCATAATACATCGACTAATATGATACAATGATAGCAAAAGTCATTTACTTTAGTATCTGGAATCAACTATTTAGGGAACACCATTCAAGAACAACCCAATTCAAATGATATACCGATATAGTTTAGATAGGAGAGAGTCACGTATGGTAGTCCACAGCATTTGTTCGAGCACAAAAGTACAACAACTCAGGTTTTTCTGTTATGCATAACATTAAGCATCACACCGTAGAAAGTAAATAAAGAGATGCTCTGGAGCCTAACACGACAATAAATTTCAAGCCTTTTCGAACCAAAAGTAACGCTCCGACGAAAAGTTTCATTTGTCGTGGATAAACAGAGACTAGTCTTATGTCCACTCTATCTATCCTACATTCGTGCATTGAAGATTTGAAGTCATACCTACAAGTCCTGCAGTCTAAATGAAGTGTCTATGTCTCTATGATAAAGCCTATCTAGGAAAAAAAGAATGCAACCATATAAAAATATACACACGAACGGACTACTTTTTTAAATATTGCTTTAACATGAAACGGGCACCTTGCTTTTCATTAAAGATATGTTAAAATAACCAATTACTCCCAATATTTTGTTACAGGTAGTTTTATAAATATATCATGCTAATTTTTTTCGTTAATATGAATATATCATGCTAATCATTTATTGTTAGTTTAAAACTTTTGTTAATTAACTAGTTCGTCTCAAATTTGAGATAAATTTTTTCCTGATTATTACCATACTCTTGAAAGTTTTCCTCCACAAAAGTTGAGTACTGTCAAAGACAGTACGATAATACCGGCATGCATTAAGATGTATACATAGGAATGTTTCAAAGCCACTAATGACATTAATTAGCACGAGGAATCAATTTCCACATATATAATCCAGCTAATTTATAAATAGTCAACTCTTCATCGTTGTATAAAACTCGTGTTGTATGTCAGACCGGAAACTCGTGGGAAAATGCTTATCCAGAATAAACACAAAAAAATAATTTCAATTCACAATGAAAACGTCATTAATTTACAAAATAAGACAATTCGTATGATCCAAGAATACAAATAATTGACATTCTTCAATTTCCGGGTTATCCCAAAGATAATGAAAGGTCAACTATCTATGATGATGGACTACACATAATCAAATATATCTGCCAATGCAAATTGGTAGTGCAATTGGTGAAAATAAGAGAGATAGAAAACATGACAGTATTAAATAAATATAACATGAATGTGATTCAATGTTGATCAATGTATGACCATGTATAGTTTCAGCTGTTAAGGACATAAGATACTAAACCTGAACCAGTTCACCGTCGAGACGCTTCTTCATGTATCTGCTTCTTCCCGTCATCTTTGGAGCAACAGGCACCGCTACACTTCAATTGTTGATGTAAGTCGATAGAATTCCAGCATCATGGAGCCCGTTTCATGCCTCCTAGAAAGCAACGGATAGAAGGTGCTTTGCTATCAGCAGCACTTGAACAGCTGAAGTACCAATAAGCGAATTCTAGAATTTTAGAAACTCGGTTTTATCGTTACATGATGTCTTCTCTTCTCTTCTCTACGATGCAGCAAAGTCCATCGCTGACGATAATCCTGTAACAGATATTATCATTAATAATCAACATCTCAAACAAGGAGATTTTAAACATCAGGAGAGAATCAACAACTGATCCATGAAGTCCAGAACCCTGTGCTCTTCGTCAACAACATGAAAGCTGATATCATGCACAGCAACACAAATCATTCAGCGGAAAAAGAGAAAACGAGAATCAAATACTGCAAAACTTGGAGGGGAAGATCAAGAGCTTGCATATGGAAGTAGAATTATGCACTGCAGCCAGAGAATGTAAGAATAACGAAGTTTGTTCATACTAAAGGCATTCCCCATTTAGATATCTTGCACTCCGGCTCTTATGCACAAAAACTTCCTAAATTGAATACAGAAGAGTTATAAATTTTAGCTTTTTTTTTTCCAGTTTTAAGCCAACATGTAATATCTGGTGCCAAGACCTTCATATCTCTGTCAGTGGAGATGATGACTAAGTTGATGCAACCGTCATTAACACTTTACCCTGCAAGCATATTTTCCCGGAGTTCAAGTTTTCCATCCTCTCTTCGGCTATCAAAACTCACTCCATGGAAATTGAATGAAAGTCTGGCTTTTTAACAAATTGACAGCTAGTTGGCCATAATTTACAGAGAGAAATTCAACCAACAAAAAAAAGAAACAAAGTTAGCAAAAAACAGAAGAGAAAGAGGCTGTTACCTTTCTCATTCTACAGTTCCAGACTCGGATTACGGAGAGGTACTCTCACATCAGCGCTGATCAACAATCGGATTTTAAGAGAACATGACCCGCAGGAAAGGACAATGGATCCAGGAAAACCATCAGGAGCTCGAACCAAAATCTCGTTGGCAACAATCAACAATTCATACCCCATTTCTTCCAACTCCAAGAAACTAACTGAGAAGTAATCTCCGCAATTACACTGATGGTAAAAGTCACAGACCTCGCCGGAGACTTCAGCCACCATATCTTCCAAGCATACATCATCTGCACCGATTGTATCATATCTCAATGACTGCAGCTCAATATCATAGAGCGCACGTGTCTTTGAGTTGCTGAGAACATCCCATGCTTTCTGAACCTTGTAGAATCTGTCTTCTTGTTCATCCCCTGAACCAGAGGTTTTGGACGCGTTATGTAATTTGTCTGGATGGAAGCTCAGGAGGGCAGATCTGTAACTCGCACGGATTACTTCATAGCTTGCATCTTCCTTCACGTGAAGAACATCATAATGTGTTTCTTGACTGAGATTCCTCTGAGTGATCATGCTAAATAGTTACTAGTGCCACCCAAAAGAACCTTCAGCGGAATATGGATGACGCAAGGCCTATAATGATACATAAGAAAATCTAGTTCAAGCAATACAAACTAAGAACACCGTTTTCTCAAAAGAACAGCAGCAAAGACTTTTCACTTCATACAGAATTACAGATACAGCAAGGGCCCAACTCAACATGACAAACGTCCAATCTTTAGAAATTAAACAGTTGATCATACCAGCTAAAGCTCAGATTAAAGCTTAAAAGACTGACCAAAATATGCAATGCATTAGCACAAGAAAATGAATGTTCATGATCAGACGAGGATGGAATGGTTTTCAAAGCAATTGATCAAAGTGAGTTCGATGAAACCAACATGGCACCCTCAACATCATAGTGCTATCTAAGACATTACACTCTCTAATATATATCAACTTAAACAAATGATAAAAGACCCAAGTTAATCTCAGTATTTCAAGCTCTCCCCCGCACGAATTCCCCCTATAAGTCTGAAACCTAACCGATCAAGTGTCCATTTGTCCCGCACGACATACCAAGTGCCAAATAAACGAGACCAAGAATCTGAACTAAATGACCTAATGCCACATTTGAGCTTAACCGATATCACGAACCGCAATATTATCGTCACTATCTTCATCCCACGAAAGACTTCGACATTCACAACTAGCATTATTAAGTACTTGAATCGCTTAGACAAAAGCAAAGCGTCTGCACCCATTATATCGCCTAGTTCTATTTTTGCAAAACCCTAATTTCATCAATGCGCTAATTGATTAGAAAACGGAAACCGATTGCATAAGGTTATAGGGATGAAATGAAGATCGAAATCGAAGGAGAAAAAACGCTTGCCTTTTGTGATTGGGATCGTGAGATTGAATCAATCGGCGGCGTACTATTCTGTTCCACTCTTGCTATCACCCTTTCTGTTTACCTCGCAAAAACAAACCAGAATTCGCTGGTAATCTCGACCGATTCTAGTAATATTATTTTCTTCCTCCTCCCATGATTCTTGAATGGTATCTTCTTATAAATTTTATAATATTTATTTTATTTTTTATTTAAAAATAATTTTATATTAGAATAATTATAATATTCTATTATATTCCTATATATTAAAATAATTTGATAATATTAAATTTTAGAAGAAGTTAATTGGTTGATAAAACTTTTTAATAGAATTTTGATAGATAAGAAGATGCCTGATGAGTGGAGAATAAGTATTTTGATTCTCATATACAAAAACAAATGAGATGTGCAAAACTGCTCTAATTATAGAAGAATCAAACTTATGAATCATAATATGAAGTTATGGGAGAAAGTGATAGAGAAAAAGTTAAGAAAAGTTACAAGGTGACTGAGAATCAGTTTGGTTTCATGCCTGATAGGTCAAGCATGAAAGCTATTTATCTTTTGCAATGTGTAATGGAACGTTTTAGGATAAAAAAGAAGAATTTACATATGCTTTTTGTCAACCTGTAAAAGACGTATAATTCTATTTCAAGAGAACTGATGTTACTATGATCTTCTATTTTTTTTTAATTTTTTTTTTTTGATAATACGATCTTCCATTCTTTGAATGAAATGATCTTCCGTTGTGTTGTTTGGAAGAACTTATTTATGTCACATCATAGAAATTTATGTTGCTTCTATGTTGGTAACTCTTGTGTTTTAGTCGTGAGTTTGCAAAGAAAAAGAAAATATTGTTTTATAGTGTTTTTATTTCTTTCTTATGTTTATGAGTATTTTAAGATTATTTTAAGGTTTTTTTATATTTTAAAGAGATTTGCAGTTGGTTTATCATGTTTATTAGTCTTTTTCATTTGTTTTTGAGGATTTTAAGATATTTGAGTTGTTTTTATGATATTTTTAATTTTTTTAAATATTTTTAAATATTTTAAAATTTTTTCAAAACTCTTTTGATAAATTTTTATATTTTTAAATTAATTAAGACTGTTTCGCGATGTTTATATCACTTGAGTCATTTGATGTCATACAAGACACTTTGGTGGAGTTGTTTGAAACCCGCCCTTTAGTTCCATGATTACCCTCGTGGCTTTGCGACTCAATCGATGTGAAAATAATCTCCAAGTCTCTAACAATAAACTTTTGTAATGATATTTGAAAAATCATATTCCATTCATCCCACATAAATTATCACGTTTGTATATATAGTATAAAAAGTTTTTTATATTACAAATCATCCGTGAAACAATTAACATCGTTTTATATAAAATTATCGTGAAACATTAATGATAGTTTAGAGTGTGTTTTTCAATCATGTGTTATTGGCATAGTTTTTTTTGTATCGTTAAGACGAATCACAAATTTTTTCAAAATACTTGTTGATTAGTATAGTTAGTGTTGAATGTTATAATATATATGAGACGGAGGGAATACATGCTCTGATAAAATAATAAATACCATAGAGATATCATGTAATATCTTAAAAAAATTTCGATTTTTAAAATATATATTGAACATAAAATATGCATACAGTACTTATATGATGAACGCGCAAATAAAATTTTGTGAACAATGAACATTACAACAATAAATTTTATTTCGTATTACGATTACAGATTTAACCTTAAAAATATGAGGTTATTAAATAAGAAGTGATTATAAGATATTAGGGATAATTAAATCGACGATAATTAATTATCAACAGATAGATTATATAAAATACAAATAAATACAATCTATAAAATATTTTAAGAAATGAATTAATCACATCCCTCACTCCTTTCTTCCCTTATCTCTTCCCATTTCCCTCACCAAACCTTTCCCACACCTCACACTCTCATCACACCCCACCCACTATCAAGCTCCACTACCAAGCTTTCACCGTCGCCGCATTGACACCTCACGTCTGACGCGACCCCGGAGCTCCTTGCCTACCATCTCTCCCGATCTCGCACCACCATCTCCACCACCGTAGCCGACGCACCACTATCAACACCATTAAAACCCATCACCACCAACCAACCACAAAGCCACGCCACCAACGTCGGTCATCGTCGGAGCTGTGCGTCGTAGTCGTCGTCCTCCCCAGTCGTCGACGAGCCGATCCCAACCACCAACGAGCCTCGAATTGCGGCCCCGGAGCTCCCATCGATTCCCCCACTTTGGACCACCACAGCCACCATCATCAACCACCCATCATCGTCGCCAGAGCTCGTCGTTGACATCTCCCAGCCCAGGCGACGCCGACCCCAACAACCCCGAGCCTGAACGTGGCTCCAAGCGCTTCCCCGATGTCCGCATAACCACCGCCTCGACCACCATCAAATCACATAGTCCAGCCACAATTTCGGCTGCCATGACACTCGCCAGATCGCCAGCAGCAAGGAGGAGACGGCGACCCAGCAGTGGGCCGGACGACAGTCCCGATAGCGGCTTGGTAGGCTCGGACAAGGATCCGACCCGGTCCGATTGCAGCCCGATCCAACAGACCCAATGCGGCTCGACAGCTTCCCGACGTTGGCCCGAGTGGAGCCCGACAGTAGGCCCGACAGTCCCGGTGCAGCCCGATGCCTCGCTTGCTTGTTCTCTTCATTAAGCCTTGTGTTTTGTTTCGAATTACACACCGGGAAGGTAACCATCACTAAATCTTTCTTGAATATCCATGAAATATGTGGTTGATTGCAGGATTATGATGTGTGGTTATTGATATGATACCGTCGGATTGACGAGGATATGATTCTGTGTGTATGTGAATTGTATTGCTCTTGTTCGTAAATTATGGTGGATGGGAATTGCATGATGGGTTTCAAGAAGGGTGTGTGGTGATGCCGATGGATATATGTATATTTGTGTAGGGTTAGTTCGTCGGGATGACGACTATGTCGGATTAAGGTTTATGTACATGAGGGGACTTGTGTTAAGGGGATGATATGGACATGTTAGGATACTATCATACTATGGAGCGATATGGTATGAAGAAGTTGGGATGTCTCGGGTTGTATTTTCATAGATGGTTGTGACTATACTTGCTTATGCGTATTATACGTGATTATGCGTCATATACATAGTTTATGTTTAATTATGGGATTTTAGTAAAAGGACGTAAGATAATTGATAACAAACATTATAAATATTAAGGCTATGTTTATCGAGGAAATGGGATGAATAAATTTATTGATATATAAATGGGAACATAATTAATTGTTTAATATCATGGTTGTAACACATGGTTAGGCCAACGTGGCTTAAACATACATGTTACATGATCGGGATTGTTTTTCTAGAGTTTATATTCAGACATGATTGAAGTGATAAATGTGTTATGTGTGTTAATTGAATATGCTTTCTATGTTATTTATTCTCTAAATATGTGTTATATATGATATATCATATTATGCGGGGAATCGAGATTTAAGAAACACTATAACAAACATAATAACAAACTAAACATAACCGAATAACTCCGTTGTCGTCGATGAGGTCGTATAGTGGATCCTTTGGGATCGAGTTTTTTGGTTCTACGAGCGTTCAAAGCGGACTTGACTGGGCCAGACATTAAAGTTAGCTAGTAAAAGAATAAGTATGGTTCTCTTCGTATGTTGCGGGCCAGAACATCGATCGATTAGGTGTAAGGCTGTCCTCTGTAGGGGGACCTTCGGCGTGTAAGTGAGGGTTTAGCAAACCAAAATACACGCAAGAGATATAGTGATTTTGGGTCACAAACCCAAATCACGTGTAATATTTATGAAAAAAAGAAACACTTTCACAAAAGATATCGGGTTTTCAAATGATTTCGGTGAATGATATGTGACTGAGAATTTGGCCCATATCAGTATCTATATTTCAAAAATTTCTCTTCTTCTTTTATCCTTGTTGAGTTCTATCATTCATGTCGGAACACAGAATTGCGATTGTTAAGTAAGTTGAAGACTATTAAAAAGTATAAAGACGTATAAGTTATTATTACGTGCATAGTTTGATATGACGTCCATATTTTTCTGTGGCTACTACAAAATATTTTATAGGTACTCATCGATCGTCATAGTCGAGGGAGTACCCTACAAATCGAATATATATACTTTTGGTTGTTGAGCTTTTAGCTCACGAGTTATGTGTTTTATTTGTAGATCCACTACAGGATGATGGTGAAGCGTTAGAGTGAGATTTTATGTATATAATTAATTACCTCACTATTCAATATGTAATAAATACTACAGAAATAATTTGGTTTGGAACCACTTGTAAATATTTAGATAATATATTTATGAGGTGATGTATTTTAATTTAGATTTGCATAACAGCATTTGGGTTTATAATGATAATGATTTGATAACTTTTCTTAATTTCTATACATACAAATCCGTTTGGGTTAGTTGACCTTGTCATAAACTGGATCTATAACGACATAACGTCACGTGTCGGATGTGTCGTATTTCGGGACGTTAAATATCAATAATAACCTCAACAGACTAGTATGTAAAATGTGAGATATATATAATTTTATTATTATTATTATGATATGTATATCGTGTTGGTATGCTTAAGGAAATGTCCAAAATTAGAATGGATTATTTGGGGTTCATATAACGACAAAAATTTATCAAAGTATTGATTTAACAAAATAATGACACTAAATAGTAAATAATTTTGAAAATGAAAGAAGATTAATCAATGAATTCATCTATGCTGGTTAATTTCACCATAAACTCAACCTAAAACATTATAAGATTACGTCTTTTATCAAATAACAACTTAAACAGCAGATGCATCAATCTTGACATTTATATCATTTTTCATGTCATTTTCCATCAATCACCTACATAATCGAATCAAAATTACTATATCGAGAAAATCATTTTATTACCGTGTCAAGCATTTTCTTATAAAAATACGGAAAGAATATGTTTCCATAAAAAAAAAAAAACAACATAATCCTCTCATCTATCTCAACAATCCCAATTTCACATGACACTACATATGGAACAAAATCAACACCACAAGATTGCAACAAAGCAAGTCATCTTACCCATGAAATTACAACAGTTCACACATTACAACTTATCCTAAGGACAACAAGGTTGTATCATACCAATCTGGACACTGAAAAACACAGAATTTTAGTGTGACAAACTTGAACGGTCACTGCGGGTATCCGCTGGCCGCCGAGTAACCGGCGACTCGAACCAGAAGAGCGACCGCGCTCGCACCAAAGCTTCGAATCCGTGCAGGTGCAGTTGATCACAAATTGGTACATTTTGTCACATTCGTTTGCCCCTTGAATCAGCGGCTTCGTTTCCTTTTTATTCGTTGTTTGTTGATTCATCATGTTTCGCATGCTTTAAAACCCTAGGGGGACTGTTTGGTCCTATGAAATTACGGTTCGATGTAATGTGGATTCGAAATTAGGGTTTCTGTTGATGTGGCGGTGTCGTTTTTGTGCCCTGATTTGATTCCGCTGAGTTAAGTTTATTGAAATTATGAGCTCTTGGCAGAGTTGGTTATTCGAAATGATTTCAGAGCTACCTGATGTTGAGAAACTCAGGTTGACTGCACAGGACGTGGAATGTGCTATAAATATGAGAGATTCTCCTACTTAATCCTAGTGTTTTGGGATTTAGTTGTCCACTTGAGTCTTGATCTCAAGCGCAACAACATATTTCATCATCCCTTGTTCAAATGTTGATTGATTGGTATAGTGCTAGTGATAGTACTAAAGTGAGCGAGCCTTTACTGATACGATGTTCTGCTCGATGAGCTTGTTGGTGATGTTCGCAATGTCTACATCAGACGACTGGTGCTCTTTGAAACTAGTGCGTTTGATATGTGATAGAGAGAAAAGACTTTGTGCGTGTCTCTGAAAAAAAAAAAGACGCAGGGCCTTTTTGTTATGTTTTAAGACACAACTCGTCTTTCGTTTTGTCATATATTCAAAGTTGGAGCATCTAATTCCTGCAATTCAATTCAATCCAATTGGTCTCCCTCTATGATTGATCTTCGTCGTTGTTGCTTCACTGGCCGCAACTTCCTTCGCCATCGAGGCTCCTGCTCTCAGCCCAACCTCCAGCGTCGGATCTCTTCTCCTTCCTTCGTTGCGATTGTGTTCGGTTTCATCGGCTTGTTTGTCGTCAGATTTGTTCGCAGGATCTGAGGAGATGAGATGAAGGCTGATTTTGTTGCTGATTGTCACATTTGATGACGGTATTGATGGATGATTTGCTACCAATTAATACAATTAAATTCTTGATTTTGAGAAAGCATGAGACACCCTTTCTTTTTATAAAAGATGCCTGTGTCTTTAGGTAGGCTAAAGAGACTGTGTGTCTTTCTTTTTTGAGAGACATCTATTTGGTTGTTCACAAAATACTGAAAAAACAGAAAAAAGGGTCACACAAACCCTACAGCAACTTCAACCACCGTCGCCTGGTCTTCTCCTTCAACACAACCGCCGAGCGAACCACCGAATCCAGAGCTCCAATTCGAAAGCGATCGTGATTCGAAGCCGGCCGGCCGGCGCCGAGCTACAAATTTCACACACATCGATTCAACCCACTGGTATCGAGAAAAGTTGCTTCCTTCAATTCCAAATCATAAATTTTTATCGTTCTCTTTCTGATTGTTAGATCTATCGATTTTTTTGGTAATAGCATGAATAAATATTCTGTGGAACAAACAAGTTGTGTAACGGAAAGTTTCACCCTCGTTTTGTTTTCTACAACTCAACAGTGAATGACATAAGATCTAGTCAAATTGACGTGTCAATTGCTTGAACTTACCGTAGATTCCATTGACAGCTGTAATGCGGATGTCTCCGGTTTCATGTTTCACGTTTTCCATCACTGGCCTGATTTCAGATACATTATGGAAATCAATGAGGACGATGACGAGGAGATGGGGTTCTCAAGGAACTACTTTTTGGCAAAAGAACTTGGCAGTTATGGGAAGAAATCAACCAACAAGCTCTGTGATGTTGGCGTTGTACCAGAAGAGGTAATGTTTTTTTTTCTGGGTTTTTCTTAACATCTCATATGCTTCGTTGTGTTTTTAGGCATTTGTTGAGCTGTTGATTAGCGGGAGGTGCCTTGTAGGAGCTGAGAGAAGCAATGGCTAAACTTGAACCGAAGCACGAGAAAGAAGTAAAAGCTTTAATTGATAGCTACAGAAGCTCATATACAGAATGGGCTTTCGAGCTGAGGTATGCCACATACTAAAAAATCCCTATCTTGTACTTGCATTGTTACTTGTTTCGATGCGGTTCAATCAACAGTGAAGTGAAAGGAGTACCTTGTGGTTCTGGTCAACCTATATTAGGTGTATGCCATTCTGAGCTCTTTTTTTCCCGCGGTGTTGCAGGTGTAGTTTTGGGCTTCTAATGTATGGTTTTGGATCGAAGAAGGCCTTGCTTGAGGATTTTGCTTCTACAGCATTGACGGTGTATCCTGTGATTGTAATCAATGGCTATCTTCAAGCAATCAATATCAAACATGTAAAACCCTTTATCCATTTTCCCTTGATATAGTATGGTAGTACCTTTGATCAATCGATTGTCTTACAGGTTCTCATTGAAATGGCTGAACTCTTGTTGGATTTATTGAAATCCCAAAGAAAAGCTGCGAAAGGATTGGGAAAAGTTGAACAACCATTCAATTCTAAAAGTGTAGATGATCTCCTATCGTTTCTAGACGGACCACATATCAAGGACAATGATGTTTTTGTTTGTGTTGTCGTCCATAATATTGAAGGACCTGGATTACGAGATTCAGACACCCAACAAACTCTTGCTCGAATGGCTGCATGCTTTCATGTTCGTATAGTTGCTTCTATCGACCATGTTAACGCTCCCCTATGTGAGTTAATCAATGCATTTAAGCTTTTATATCTTCCATCTTTGCATTCGTAGTATCACAGCAGCTATAAGCCTATAAGCATGTTCAACACCCGGTTAGATGTGAAGCGTAAGTGAGGGTTCGACTTGATGTTGGGATAGGTTTTATTTTATGGTTTTCACCTCTCCATTTATATTGCTTCCCGAAAGTTTTCAGTTTGGTCATGTTTATCTCTTTTTTGACCGCAGTGTGGGACAAGAAGATGGTTCATACTCAATTCAACTGGTGGTGGCATCATGTTCCAACTTTCGCACCATACAAGGTCGAAGGGATGTTCTATCCTCTGATTCTTTCCCATGCTGGCTCTGCCCAAACTTCAAAATCTGCGGCGATAGTTTTACAGAGTTTGACTCCTAATGCTCAGAGTGTTTTCAAAGTTCTTGCTGAATATCAACTTGCTCATCCTGACGAACAAGGTAAAAGGGCTTCCTACCTCGGCGATTTCCAATTCAAAGGCATGTGTTTGATGAATTTTAGGCTCCACATGTGATCATTGTGATCTAAAAATGTGCTTCCTACATTTTCCAAGGCATGCCGGTGAACAATCTATATTCAGCATGTCGCGAGCGCTTCCTTGTGAGCAGTCAGGTTACTTTGAACTCGCATTTGACAGAATTCAAGGATCATGAGCTGGTTAAGACGAGGAAGGATTCAGATGGTCAGGAGTGCTTGTATGTTCCTCTTCCTGGTGAAGTAATCGAGAAGCTGTTGGTCGAGATCAGCCAATAACACTCCTGTTTTCAACTCCGACGCTTTTCATTGTCGTTGGACGATCACAATGGAATAGATTGTTGTGTACTCGGTACTCGAGCTCAGAGTTCGGTTCCTCAGATACAACGTAAGAAACCTGATCATGGTTGCGCACTTGCTAGCAGTTTGCCACCAACTAACATAGGCTACATAGCTTAATGGAAGATCATGTCGGTTCTGCCATCCTCTACCTTCGTTATCTCATGGCTGTCTCAGCGGTCAACAAGTTTCGTCGCGGACTGGCGGTGCCTAATGACATAAGTTGAATGACAACAGAATGTGTGTAACGCCAAAGATTAAGTGATTTTGTTCTACGAGCCTTTGATTGTATTCTATGGGATTTGATCCCTTGATTGTCGAATTGCTGACAAGATGGTCGAATCAATTGAGTTATCAACATATTATGTAATGGTTTCTAGATAAACAGGAGTAATGTATCACGTAGTTCGAGTTTCTTTTACTAAAATGGAACTTCTGAAAACGTAACACGTTGTGACAACTTAAATGGGAAAATTCTCAGATTAAATCAAGTATCATATGGAACGAAGATGAAGACACATAAAACAAGACGCATGCCCTAATTTTGCTCGATTTCCGCCATTCAATTCAATTTTACACAAAAATGTGATCCGCTCTCGGAATGAAATTCTGGGTTTTCTCAGAAACGAAGAGAATTTTTCTGGGTAGTTGATCTTTCTGTGTGAAAAATGAAAGAGAAAGGAGAATCGATGACGGCTGATCGCTAGTGATATTCGTTCTAAAAGCAAGAGAAGAATGTGAAGACTTACATTCAGTTTTCATGGGTGAATTTCTCATGTTTTGCAATCCCAATTTTCGACCAGTGAGTTCCTTGATTCAACTGATTCTAGGGTTTGCTTTTGTTTTGTAGTCTTTAAATTTGCAAGAGTTTTTGCCGTTGTGATTATTAATTATTAAATGCTTGTTATGACTCACTTTTGTGGATATTTTTTCAATGTGCTTTGTCAAATTTGGGACAAAAGTGTTAGATTCTGTATGCCAATAGCAATTCTGCATTAATTTGTGGGGAGACGAGAGAGATTATATTTATACTCGTTTTATTTTGTCAAATCCCTCAATTTTTTAGGCATGATTCATGCATCCTCTTCTTCGTAGTCGGTTTTCAGTATTAGTGCTTATGTATATCTCATTTCAGCTTTGAGAATGATGGAATGAGCACTATTATCCGAGGGCTTGCTTGGCCAGGCTTAATTTGGTCAAAATTAACTTTAAGCCAAAATTTGGAGTTGAGCATAGTGTTTGGCATGTTTGTTCAAGCAATTTTCTGTTTATTGACATAAGTCATTTGAAAAGGGGTATCTCTTGAACAGTAAAATGAAAACATTCTTTTTTTTTTCTTCTTTTTTTTTTGTGACGAGGGTGTCCGGACCAACTCGCGCGCACCTCGACTAATCCCTCGAACACTGACAAGGCGCCCCCCACCACCCCCCACCAGCATCGGGTAAAGTTTTGACCGAAGTCAACGAGCGTGACCAACATGGATTTTGAGGCTAGTGGGATTCGAACCCAAGACCTTCAAGAAGAAGGTTGAGTCGAACACCACTAGACCAACGCAGGTTGGTTAAAATGAAAACATTCTTTGACCGAACAAAATAACTTAAAGCTATTTTTGTAACAAGCGTCACACTATTAATAAATTACAATCAGCTATGACTTATATCTATCCGTTATGAGCACCTATACGTACTTTTCATGAGTCCAATCAAACGGGTCCTGAGTAGGTTATCAATTTTCGAGCAGACTAGCGTGAACGCTGTAGTTGGGGAGTCCATGACCGAACATGATCGTTTTCGTAGGTTTTTCTTTGTGATGTCTGAATTTATTTATTTATTTTTTTTTTTTGGCTACATATGGTCGTGCTATGTTTGATTTAGACTGTTGAGTATCAGGAAGGATATTCAAATGTCTAGAAACTAGAATAATAAGCCTACTGAATCCGGGGTTATGTTATCATTGGATACGATATTGGTCCTGTCGCTTTTAAGATATGATCTACGTTCCCCTAGAATTCTAAATTGAGTGCACTCCTCCAATAGCTAGCCATGTTTGTCATCGAGCTGCCTGTTTTTGCTCCCTGGGGCCATTGCTTCTGAATCGGGCAATCTCGCTAACGGACCACTAGTAAATAAATTGAAAGTTTTGGCAGAATTTCTGAGACTGTAATACGGAATTACGGAGCCACAGTCTGTTTTACTATTTAGGCATACTGTGACTGTCATCTTAGTTATCCACAGTCATATATCAAGGCCAATGGTTTTGGTGAAAGGCTGTAATGGGAGATTCCTTTTCAAAGAAGAGTAAGTGGACATTCTTTCATTAACTGTGGGACTAATAGGTCGATTCGCGTAATAGAAAGTAATCCATTGATGACATGCGAGTTAGCTGACTAAAGATGGATAGGTGTAGAGGAGGTACAAATTGCTTGGCATAGACTTGTATGTGTTTCCTTTAATAATAGTTCAGGCAAGGTAAGGTTACCGCCTGAGTTGTGAAGTTCATTTTCAATGTTATTATTCTGTACTCTTAATCCTGAAGGTTTTATCCCCAAACACAGAATCTGTGCTGATCAAAATAAGATGAGATGAGATCATGAAAAGGTTGTAACAGAAGATGAAGACAACCAAAAATCTTGACCCAATATGAAAAATTCCAAGGTTAACATGGTTTTCCTGCCTTATCACCTCTTGTCGGATAACACCCTAGTGCATTCAACCAATGTAAAACACAAAAGTAAAACGTTTGAGAAATTGAAACCAAGAAAAGAATCACCTTCCCCACACATTTTATGCAGGAGTCATGACATCAGTTGTCAAAAGTTTTATGCAGGCTGATTCTCATTCATTCTACTTATTTCCAAATCAAGAGCCATTATCTAATGGTACCGCGTGACTGGTCCTGTCATAGGCACGTAGCATTCTTCGTCTGATATTACCATAGCTCATCACACGATATAAAGCACAAAACAAAGATATTTGGAAACTTGGAGACAAGGAACTGCTATCAAACAAAATGTTGTGACTTTTCTTTCCAACTACCTTATACAATTTTCTTTCCCTTAAAACACCAGAAAATTTCCTGAAAGTAAAAAAGATGTGGGGTTTCGGTGGGAAGTATTACTGGGGAAGGAAAGAGAGGGAAAAGGAAGTTGTCGGTATAGTGGTGATATTTGCTTGGATGTTCAGTCAAGAGAAACATGTTAAGAGCTATGTTGATCTTTATTATTCTCTTGGATGGGATTCCCTTGTTTGTCATTCTCAGTTCCTCAACTCGTAGGTTCACTAGTTCCATTGGTTTGGGTTTCCGTTGTCTTTGTGAGCTTAGACGAACGACTTGGATTTGACGCTTGGGTAGGAATGCATGATCCCTAGGATCGCTAAAAACCTTGAAGCCTTGATCACCATGTCCTTATATTAGTTTCATTTAACTAGTTAGAATATTCGGAGAAAATCACATTTCGGATGAATTTAATAAGCCCATTTTTGCATTTATGTCTTATTTTTTTAATAAAAAAAATCATCGTGGTTTGAGAAGAGTGAACAAGATTCTAGTAATGTGGCAGTGCATGTCATAAAACCATGTAGGATGTTTATATTGTAGATTCATCTTCATATATCATCAATGGTTAGAAATGGAGCTGCATAATGGTAGTATATGCAGGTCTACCAATTTGTTCACTTCACCGTCCAACACAGAAGCTAGTTAGCATATTGATTTTCTCTAAGCATTGTCTGAATTGGTTGATTTTCTTGGCTCTGCAGATTCTCTTCTTATCGGGCAACGTCATTGTCCTTGGATGTTCTCAATGAGCTTGATGAGGTCTGTGTTTTAGTAGTTGAGACAGGCATTGCCATTCTGTTACGTTGAACATTTTAGAACAAGTTCTTGGTGATTGAAATATTTGTGAATATGCTTATTTGCTTGAAGGAGTTGAAGGTGAGGCCATGTCCTGTCGTCTTTGTTTCTTTCTCCGGAGGCCCTAAAGCTTGCATGTACAAGGTTATTCAGGTATCTTGCACGTCGTTTGTGTCGCCTTACCCCTTTGTTTGATCTTTTTATTTTTTTATGCTTTTGTTTGCTTGTTGGAAAAAGGGAGTTGTATGTTGATAGCACATATCTAACGGTGGAGATTTTTTCTAAACTGTTTTTATTTTGGAATTTTTATAATGATTTAATTTCTATCATCCATTCATCCTTAGCAACATATAATGCTAACATCATATTCCCCAAGTCCTTATTTGTTTATTTGTTTTGTTTTTTGTTTTTGTTTGTTTTGTTTTATGTTCTGTTTTTTCTTTTTTTCACTTGACGAAGTGACTGTGTATCAGCTGCAGTTGTGAGTCTCACTAATATGTTTTTGTTAACAGATTATTGACAGCAGGTGCCCAGAAGGAGAAACTCTGGTACACATCTTACTTGAACCATCACTGAACTAGGTTGTCGATGAATTTTGCTTTAGGGCGATGAATATAATTTCTCATGGTGATTGTATTTCTTTCTTGTTCACGTGAAGGATTATCGGCTAGTCAGAGACTGTACTGCAGGGTTCATCTATGATTCATGTCCTGTTGATTTTACCCCTGATCTCGGCACTCCATTTGTCCTGTCTGTTTTTCCAACATCCTGTCCGCCAAGATTAGTCAAATGGGTTTCAGATGGCTTTTTTGCGGGGCTGGATGCTTTATTTTGCAGCAGTTTTG
>JAOVYX010020000.1:0-17625 GCA_035668315.1 Drosera spatulata
CATCATCTTAGTAATTATCTATTTTCTCACAAGTCAGACTATTCAAGAGCAATGAGATGATCAAGACAATAACTCCCAGTCCAACGATTTATGTAAAAAAATTCAAGCAATATGTTGTCAATGATTTTTTGTTCGATACATTCTCAACCAGTAAGGAAAAAACTACTGTCAATTAGGATGTTTGCGTGAAAGGGGATGACATGACAGATTGTTACGGCATTCTCATAGACATTTTTGAACTACAATATATCGGGACGGATTTTAGGAGCTTAAAGACTATGCTTTTCAAATGTGAATGGTTTGATTCAATCTCTGGATTGAGCATACACCCGAGTTATGGGTTTGTTGATATAGATCGTTTGAGTAGATACAGAGGGGTCTATGATCCTTTTGTCCTTGACACTCAAGCCATTCAAGTGTATTATGTTTCTTATCCGGGTTACGCACCCCGACAAAATAAATGGTGGGCAGTATTCAAAACGAAATCACGATCTATTATTGAAGCTCCTAAAGCAATGGAAGAAGCTTTTCAAGAGGATTTGAATATCTCACCATCTATTCTTGAATCAATGGAAGAAACAGAATATGAGAATGATGATGAAGATGATGAGATGGAAAATATAGTAGAATCAGAAGAGGAAGAGGAAGAGAAAGAAGAGGAAGACACAACAAAAGACATAGAGGAAGAAGAAAATGATGATTATGATGACGAGGGGAAGGAATGAAGGTTTTCAAACATCAAATTAATATATAATGAAATAGAATGGCTCTATGGTCCCTCACTAAAGAATTTATTTTTGTAACATGTGTAATCATACCGATAGAAAAAAATAAAAGCAAATTTTATTTGACGTAGTGCTTCCGCTGACGATTCAACGGACGCGGCAGTTCAATATTATGGCCGGTGTCACGCTCGGTCATGATCAGTTAACCATACATTTGGCTATAGATAAGCCCTCTTCTCGTGCATGTACATCAGAGCGGCCTTCATCCTCTCGTGCTGGTCGATCTCGACTTCCAGATGTCGATCCTAGTTCTCTTTTGTATTCAGATACTCATTGGTAAAATTGTTTTCATTCACACATTTTGTAATTCTCATATTTATACATCATTAATTTCGAAGTAGTATTTTTGCTTATATGTTCTTGGATATTATTTTGTAGGTTTTATCATATTGATGTAGTGAGGACAGTCACTGCCTCATTCACCGTTTTTTACGAGGCATTGTGGACTGCCTATTCACAAGTTTCACTCCAAGCACAAGATCGTATGTTTGATTGGTTCTCGGTATGAATGTTAAATATCAGTTTTATATATCTCTATTTTTATTTTGATATCTCTAACTGTACTAATTATATTTATATGGTAATGTCCATTTTTCAGGTTCAGTATACTTGGGATTCTTGTTTGGATCCTTATGTATGCGATGCTTGGGAGTACACGTTGAAACGACGTGTCTGAGACATCTTCTACAAGGTTCGTATTGCTCTCATTGAGGGTCGATTTGAGAGCGTCCAGTGGATGCCCTACGAGCTACAGATGGAGTTGTTGGAGAAGCAGTACACGAGTGATGATTTCATTAGTAAATCTGACACACACTCAGGACAGTGTATCATCTGTCGCCATCGGAAATAGAATGAAAAATTTTTGTTTTTAATTTTGTTCGATTTACTTAATTTTAGGTTTATACATGTTATTTACATTAAGGAAAAAATTTTCTTATTATTTTAATATTTGTATATTGTTTTAAATAGGAGACGCTTTGAAGAGAAAGGTCTTAGGCTCAAAGATATTCATTCAGACTCATAAAAAGTCTGATGTCCCGAGAGTGGTAGAGATCATTCAGACGGGGAACTCTACAACGGACATTCCCTTAGTTGACGAAATGACGATACAGCTTCGGGTAATTTAGTTTTTGTTCCTTATTTTTGAAATACTAGTTCTAGTATTTTTTTTGTAGGACTAATATATTAACATTGTGTAATGTAGGATTCATATTTTGAGCGACTCAATCAGATGCCTGAATCGTAGATGGATGAGTCTTCTGATCCCAATGTTGCACAGCAGCAGTTTCAGGTCGTCGCAGATCGGACTTTCTTGGAGGTTTCTCGGACTGACAAGGAGAGGGTGTATGACATTGGCTTAACTGCAAGCCAATTGTACACCAGTTGTTTAGAAGTGTGAGTGTTGTATTAATAAAGTGTCTTATTTTTGTCACTCTCTCATCCTTGTAAACTCAACAAGTGGTATCAGAGCCACAGTTGTTAATGGGTGGAAAAATCGTCGCTCCAATTTGTTCGAGACCTCGAAGTCATGACGGATCTTTCAAACACAACCAATGAACTCGAGAAGCTCAATGGCAACAACTATAGTTATTGAAGTACTTGCATAGAATCCTATTTACAAGGTCAAAATCTTTGGGAGGTTGTTAGTGGTAATGAAACCACACCACCTTCCACGGAGAATGCCGATACAATTAGAAAATGGAAGATTAAAGCCGGAAAGGCTATGTACGTGCTCAAGACAACCATTAAGAAGGAGTTGATTGAGCATATACAGGAAACAGATACTCCGAAAGCAGTATGGAACACTTCAAGTCACTCTTTTCGTAAAAGCACGATGCACGACTATAGCTCTTGGAAAACGAGTTGATGTCTCTCAAGCAAGAAAGTATGTCAATCAACCAGTACTTCTCTAAAATAAGAAATCTATGTCGCGACATATCTTAATTATATCCAGAGTCTAAGATCAATGAGCCCAGGATGAGAAGGATTATTATCCATGGGTTGAGGCCAGAATACAATGCCTTTGTAACGATACTATAAGCCTGACCTACTCCACCATCCATCTCGGATCTAGAAAATTTATTGGCTAATCAAGAAACTCTGGCCAAACAAATGGCGGGTGTTTCCATAAAGAGTGAAGAAGAAGCACTCTTTAACGAGAAACAAAGGAATAACTCAAGAAGATATCAAGAAAAGGGCACACACATAGGGGGAGCAAAACAAACCCGTATCAAAAGAGAGCAGTCTCCAAAAGGCACCCAAAAAAAATCCTTGAAGGGTTATAACTGCGGTAAGAAAGGTCACTATGTACATGACTGTTGGTCCAAAAAGAAGGATGTAGAGGGAAACATGGTGACCCGTACCCACCATGATGGTTGAAGCGAGGAGGAATGGGATGTGTGTGCATCCTATGCAACCACAGAAAAGGCTGTCCTTTCAGCACAGTCATGCTCAGGAGCAATTAACTACCATAAAGATTGGATCGTTGACTCGGGCTGCTCCAACCATATGACTGGGGATAAAAAGAAGCTGTAAAACATGATTGAGTATAAGAAGAAGCAAGTTGTGGTTACTGTTAACAACTTGAGACTGCAGATCAGTCATGTAGGTGAGACTGTGATCGTGTCTCAATCCAGTGATCAAGAGGTGCAGCTATATAATGTATATCACGTGTCAGGTATGACAAAGAACTTGATGTTTGTGTCCCAGTTAACATCATCTGACCATTATGTAGTATTCGACCTAGAAGATGTCAAGGTATACCAATATTTAAAAGTATCGGGTACACCAATAATGGCGGGATGAAGACTAGAGTTAATCTACGCAATGTCTGCTGAATCGACATACGTTGATAAAATCAAGAAGAATGACGCGGCAGATTTATGGCACGCAAGACTAGGACACGGGAGCTACCATAAGTTGGAGATCAAGATGAAGAAATCGATGTTAGATGGTCTCCCGCAGCTTGATGTCAAGAGAGACACCGTGTGTGCTGGGCGTTAATACGGAAAGCTTCATCAACTTCCCTATGAAGAATCGAAGTTTCGTACAAGGGAGCCATTGGAGCTTATCCACTCAGACGTGTTTGGATTGGAGGGAAAAAACCAACATTTATTAGAGATTTATCGCAGTTTAATACACTCAAAGAATGTACCCCCTCGATTTTGGGTAGAGTGTATGAAGACAGTGGCACATGTGACGAATAGGTTGCCTCAAGTAAAGATAGGGTTCATGTCACCTTTTCAGAAATTATGGAATATCAACCCCACAATTAGTTACTTTCGCATGTTTGGATGCGTGTGTTATGTCTTTGTCCTAGACCATCTGCGTAAAAAATTCGATAAGAAGACAATTCATTGTATTTTTGTCGGGTATGATGGAGATGTTGTGATCCTACAATGGGTCGTTGCTATATCTCTAGAAATGTGAATTTTTATGAAGCATCATTTTGGTCATCATCAAAGAAGGTAATGCTTCCAGAGTCTGGAGAAATGAAAAGCAAAGTACATGAAGAGGTAGACAAGCAAGGAGATTAAGGAAATGATGGAGCTCGCTCTCCAGGATCCTCGGGATCTTCCAAAAGTCCATGGGGAATCGGAGTATACCAGAAAACTCAAGAAAAAGAACAAAACTTCACAAGAAGTTCGACCGTTCCAAATAGAAATTGAAGAAGAGCCTATTCAGAAGTTGCGTAGGTCTAACAGGGAAAAGAAGCCGAACCCAAAGTATGCAAATGCAGCACTCGCCACAAATGAAGAGCCATCTACCTATGAAGAGGCATCAAAGAGTTAAGAATGGATTAAGGCGATGGAAGAGGAGTTCAAGGCTTTAAAGGAGAGCCAAACATAGGAGTTAGAACCAAAGCCGAAGGATGTGAAGCCCATTTTAACTAAATGGGTCTACAATGTGAAAACTCGTTCGAATGGTTCCATAGAAAGGTATAAGGCCCAATTAATTGCTCGAGAATACCCACAACAATACGGACAGGATTATGATGAAACTTTTAGTCCGGTGGCCAAGATCACACAGTGAGAGTCTTAATAGCCCTTGTAGCTATCAAAGGATAGAAATTATGACAGATGGACGTTAAAAATGCATTCCTGCATCGAGAACTAGATTGAGCCATCTATATGGAGCAGCATAAGGGGTTCGAAAGTGTTGATCATCCAGAGTACGTTTGCAAGTTGAAAAAGACACTCTATGGGTGAAAACAGGCCCCAAGGGCATGGTATGGGAAAATAACTGAGATCCTTGTTCGATGTGACTACACTGTTGCTCCAGCAGATTCAAGCCTCTTCGTGAAGAATATCGATAGTGCTCATGTATGTGGATGATCTGATCACAAGAGATGATGAGGAACAGATCAAGTAGACGAGAGGGAATTTGTCAGTCAAATTTCAGATGAAGAAGCTTGGAGAGCTTAACTACTTTCTGAGACTTGAGATTGATCGAAGCGAAGAAGGTATATATTCTTATGCCAACACTATCGCTCCAGTAGATTCAAGCCTCTTCATGAAGAATATCGATAGTGCTCAAGTATGTGGACGATCCGATCATCACAAGAGATGATGAGGAAGAGATCAAGTAGATGAGAGGGAATCTGTCAGTCAAATTTCAAATGAAGGAGCTTGGAGAGCTTAACCACTTTTCGGGACTTGAGATTGATCGAAGCGAAGAAGGTATATATTCTTGTGCCAACAGAATTATGCTAAGGATCTCCTACAAAGGTTTGGAATGCTCCACTGCAAGCCGATTGGCACGCCATTGGAGGCAAGAACTAAGTTGTGTGCATATGAAGACGAGGAGCTGAAGGATCCTACAATATATCAACAGCTGGTGGGTAGTCTAATGTACCTAACCATGACTCAACCTGATATATCATTTGTGGTGGGAGTAATGAGTCAATACATGCAAAGTCCAAGAAAACCTCACATGGAAGATATGCGGCAAATCCTAAGGTATGTGAAAGGCACTATTGATCTTAACCTATCATACACGAGTAGAAAAGAAGGAAAGTTGGTTGGTCATTGTGATGCTGACCACGTTGGAGATCACGATACAAGAAGATCAACCATAGGGTACACATTTAGTCTTGGCTCAGAAGCAGTGTCGTCCGCTGCTTGGGATGGAAGCAAGAAGGGTTGGCGTTGAGAGGGAGTGTTAAGGTTTACAACACCAACCCAACCGCAAATGCAAAAGCAAACCCAAGCCCAAAATCCTAAACTTACACTTAGATATTTTTCTCTAGATTTTGTGGTGTAACTTCTAGAACATTGTCTAGAATTTTCCATGTAAATATCTAAGGGAATATTCTTAGCATTAATCTTGAAAAACTCTAGAAACTTTCTCCTACCCATTGGATCATTTTAATCCTCACCGTTTAATAGAGGAGGTGAGTAGTATAAATAAGGACTATGACATTGTTGTAAGATCATCAAAGACAAATGAGAGTGTTCAAGGTGTAAGTGTAAGTGTAAGTGGTGTCCACAAAGTGTGTACTGTTTCCATTGAGTCAATAAATTTAGAGACGTGAGTGTTGTATCATCTTTACAATATCAATAAAGTCTCTTTTTTTATCACTCTCTCATCCTCATAAATTCAACACGCACTTCTTCAAGTATAACATCTTCAAAAATAGCAAGCATTATCGTGCAAAGTGGCCCCAAGTCTTCGTCTTAATCCTCATCAAGTTTAACACTATTAACCAAGAGGGTATGCTTTTAATCCAAACTGATGACTACGATACATGACACATGTACCATGCTGATTCGTTGTTATTGTAAGGACCGAAATGTCAATAAGGCGCTCCGCCTCTTGGACCGGATAAAAGTTCCCCGAACGTGGTGACTTATAACACGTTATTGAAGGGGCTGTGCGACTCCGGGAAACTGGATAAAGCGCTATAGATGTTCGAGCGAATGAAGATTCCCCCGAACGAAGTGACTTATAGCACGTTACTGAAGGGGTTATGTGATTTCGGAAAACTGGATAAAGCGCTCGAGGTGTTCGACCAAATGAAGGTTTCCCCAAACGTGGTGACTTATAGCACGTTACTGAAGGGGCTGTGCAACTCCGGAAGCTAGATAAACCGTTGAAGGTGTTCGACCGAATGAAGGTTGCCCAGAATGTGGTGACATATAACACGTTACTGAAGGGATTGTGCTACTCCAGGAAGCTGGATAAGGCGCTAGAGGTGTTGGACCAAATGAATGTTGTCCTAGACGAGGTGACTTACAGTATCGCGATAAATGATAATGGTCTGAGCAAGGCAGGGAAAACAGAATAAGGACGTGAGCTTCTAGTCGAGATGAAGGACACGGGTCTTAATCCAGACATTGTGACCTACACTTCACTTGTTCCGGGCTTGCGAGAGAGGGAATTTTAGATAAAGCTATCAATCTCCTCGAAGGCTTCAAAAATCTGGGCATTTCTCCTGATATGATCATCTTTAATTCGATCATGTCTAGATTATGCCAGGCCAGACAAACAGATCGAGCAATCGACTATCCAAGGGATGGAAACCAGATGAAGAATCTTATGAGATTCTCAGCGATGGCATTATGATCGAGGGTCTAGCTAAAGATGCTAGAAGGTTGCTTAAGGAGTGGGATGCCAGAGGATTAGTGAGGAGGACCTGGGCCAAGGGACTTGCAAGGAAGTCCATGAAGATTTAGCAAGATTATGTACGTATGATGTAATTCGTATGGCCTATAGGAAGTAGCAGCAGCTCAAATCTTGTGGATTTGGTCTCACATTTACTTGGCAGTATCTTGATTTGGTTCATGTCATGAGTACATCAAATTTTCTTCCTTGGTTCAACAATGCTGCTTGCCTTTTTTGCTCTTTGTGACTGGTTTTTATGGTTTGGTTGCAGGGAAGTAACAACGTTGTTAGCACCGCACTTAAAGAAGCATCTCATTTATTCGCAACGATACCATGCACTCGGACAAGCTTGGGTTTCACTATTTGCTATTAATGCCTCTTAGTACTACCGAAATTCTCGCTTATGCCCAAATTCTTTGAAAAGACTTGCCTAAGTAACACCATCATATTTTGGAATAAAACATGATGCTGACTTAATTAAACTATAAAAGGACAATAACTATATTAAATGATAAGTAAAAACAATGAGTTTAGATAACGATTTCGGAACCAGATCTTTGATCTTTCCCCCCTCATTAACTTGGGACTCTTTTACTCATTTTTTCCCATTTTTTCAAGGGAAACAATGAATATTTTCTTTAACTAAGTGATAATTCTCATTTTTTGTTCTTTTTTTACTAAGTTTTTACACGGATTCTCGTATTGATGTGTAACATACCCATATCGTACGTTATGTATTCGTATCGATACGTCTCATACAGATATATGTTCATATTCGATACAATCTATAGATACGTATCAATCACCCTGTGTATCGAAAGGTATCGTATGATACATATCGGATACCATATGATATTGATTACAATGATCTCAATAACTCATATGGAAAAGGATTTTGCCTCAAGACTTCATCAGCTTTTGAAGTCCTTCGACTGCGTGGTCCCTATAAGCTAAAGTCATACTACTAAATATATAGATAACGAATAGATTACAATATGCACAGATACACAGGCACAAGGCTCACCATAATGTAAATTGCAAACCAGCACCATCATAAAGGAAAAACACAATCGAGCTGCTGCAAAATCATAGGATGTACCTCTTCTTCTACGGCACAGTCATGAAGTAATAGCTCAATAATCGACAATTAGTACGGCCATCAGTGGATCGGTCAAATATCGAAAAATCATCTGCACAAGAGACTGCGACCGACGATGTATCAAGCCCCTTGACCACCTGTTACATATTGAAATGATATCAGAAGCAGCATGAAAGCTGAGCAGAAAAAATAGCCATAAGAGATCGGAATGAATCAAATAGCCATAAGCAGCAAATAGCCATAAGCACAGATAATACTGGCACGATACTGCAATGTCCAACTTGATTAAATACAAAAACGAAAGAGTACTCAAACTAACACAGATAACATGGCGAAGCCTTCTGAACCAAAAACATAGCGATTTCGCTGCATAACCACACATTTTCATGCTTTTGCTTATTTCTTATAGCATACAAGATTAAGCCCATAGCACGATCTGCCCCTTGTCATCATTTAGTCTTGATCATGCATAGAAAGGATGAACTCAGCAAGCATAGAACTGCTTAAGCCCACGTCATTTCGAGAGACGTTTCCTTGGTCGGAGGGTGTATCAAACATAAAAATGATGAACTCAACAAAAACATTTCCAGACTTGCCTTCCAACATCTGTGTACAGAGAATCACTATTCAGGACTGAACCCGATTTATTACTCGCCAAGAAAGCGTTACACACGACAACCCAAAGAACAAGCTCATTCTCAAACTGCAACCACAGAAAAGATATTGATCAGTAGTAGTAATACGTTGATACACAACAAATGATATGTTCTCACATTGACCGTTGACTCAAGTCTTCTAACAAGTTAAACGTCACCAGTCCATTACTATTTGACTTCCTAAAAGTATTTTTCAAGTCTTCCGACTACTAGTCAGTAGTGAACAAAGTCACCGAATCCGATATGTAAGGCTAAGCTTATCAGATTATACAGAGATCCGCTCAATGCTTCATGTACAACACCTACGAGCATAACACAACCTCTTATCAAAGAACCACAATGAAGTCGCATTTCCTCCTCCTCTGTGTAATTGTTTGTGTCGCTTCCGCCTCTTCTATCCTGACTCTGTGTCATGATGCCGAGAGATCAGCTTTGCTACACTTCAAGAAAGGCTTTTCTATCCATCCTTCCGCCTCTGTTGAACCGTTTGTTTATACACAGACTCGATACCAGAAGTCATCCCATAATGTAACTAGCGATTGTTGCGATTGGGATGGGGTCGAGTGTGATGAGCATAACGGTCATGTGATAGCTCTTGATCTCAGTAGCTGTCTCTTCTATGGCTCCATTCCACCAAATAGCACTCTCTTTAAGCTTGTTCATCTTCAAGCACTTAACCTCTCCGACAACAATTTCAGGTGCTCGCCAATTCCATCTCGTATGGGTCGTTTTCGGGACTTGAAGTATCTTAACCTGTCTCGTTCTAGAATCTCTGGCCAAGTTCCAATAGAAGTCTCCACTTTATCGAAGCTGGTCTCCCTTGATCTTTCTCTCAACATCGAGCCATCGTCCGATGCCCAACTCTTGCAAATTCAAAACCCGAGTCTATCAACGTTGGTTAAAAATCTCACTACTTTGGAGATACTCAGGCTCAGCCAAGTAAACATATCTTCCTCAGTTCCACAAACGTTAGCTAATTTAACCTCTTTAAAGATTCTTCGTTTTCAAAACTACAGTTTGAACGGTTCATTTCCTCGAGGAATCTTTCAACTACCAGAACTTTAGTTTCTTAACTTGGGTTATAATACCAATCTTTCCGGTTATGTTCCTGAAAATCCCACGAGCAGTAGACTTCGAATACTAAATCTAGATGGTACGAGTTTTTTTTTTTTTTTTTTTTTTTTTTTTTTTTTTTTTTTTTTGGAGTTAACAACACCAGCCCAAACCCAAGATCAATTATAAACTCAAGCCCAAGATTCATAACTTAACCCTTTGATATTTTATCTAGATTTTTATAAGGGTAAGTTTTAGAATATTTTCTAGAATGTTCTATAAGAATATCTATGGAAAAATTCCTACGATTATTCTTGGAGAACTCTAGAAAGTTTCTCCTAACCGTTAATCATTATAATCCTCATCGTTCATTAGAGGAGGTAGTATAAATAGGGGTTATGTCATTGTCATAAGATTACCCAAGACAAGTAAGAGTCTCCAAGGTATAAGAGTGAGTTGTCTCCACAAAATTTGTAGTGTTTCCATTGAGTCAAGAAGTTTAGAGGTGTGAGTATTGTATCGTTTCCACAATATCAATAAAGTGTTTTGTTTTGGTCACTTTCTCATTCTCATAAACTCAACAAGTGGTATCAGAGCCACGGTTTGTTAGTGGGTGGAAAGATCGTCGGTCCGATTAGTTCGAGACCCCGAAGTTATGACGGATCTTTCAAATGGACTTGAGAAACTCAATGACAACTACAATTATTGGAGTACATGCATAGAATCCTATTTGCAAGGACAAGTTCTTTGGGAGAAAGAGTTGTCATTGAGTTGATGCATATAGAAAGCGGAAGATCAAAGCTGGGAAGGCCATGTATGTGCTTAAGACAACCATTGAGAAAGAGTTGATTGAACACATACGTGAAGCAGATACTCCAAAGAAGGTATGGGACATATTCAAGTCACTTTTCTTACAGAAACATGATGCTATACTCCAACTCTTGGAGAATAAGATGATGTCTACCAAGCAAGGAGGTATGTCTATCAACCAATACTTCACTAAAATAAGAAATTTATGTCGGGAGATATCTCAATTAGACCCAGAATCCAAGATTAGTGAGTCTAGGAGGAAAAAGATCATCATCCATGGACTGAGGCCAGAATACAATGTCTTCGTAACGGCGGTGCATGGCTGGCCTATTCCACCATCCATCTCGGATCTGGAGAGTTTATTGGCTAATAAAAAAACTCTGGCTAAACAAATGACGGGTGTTTCCATAAAGAGTGAAGAGGAAGCACTCTTTAATGAGAAATAGAAAAGTAACATAAGGAGACATCAATAGAAGAGTACACATTCAGAGGGAGCAAAGCAAACTCGAGATAAAGAAGAGCAGCCACAAAAAGACACGCACAAGAAAAACTTTGCGTGTTATAACTGTGGTAAGAAAGACCACATAGCACGAGATTGCTGGTTTAAGAAGGACGTAGAAGGAAACATGGTGACTCGCACTCACCATGATACCGCGAGTGAGAAAGAATGGGATGTCTATGCATCCAACGCAACCATAGAGGAGGTTGCCCTTTTAGCACACTTAAGCCCAGAAGTGATAAGCTTTAATAAGGATCGGATCGTTGATTCAGGCTCCTCTAACCGTATGGATAGGAATAAGAAGACGCCGCAAAAGATTATCAAGCATAAGGGAGAAGAAAAGGAGATGAGGTTGCAGAATGCCTATCATGAGAGAGGTAAGAAGAGAAATCTTGTCTCCGTATCCCAACTCACATCGTGTGGGAACTATGTGGTGTTTAGACCACAAGGTGTAAAGTTGTACCAAAAATTAAAGGTATTGGGAACACCAGTAATGGAAGGACATAGATTGGAGTCAATCTACGCAACGCCCACTAAACTAACGTACGTAGATAAGACTCAAAAGAACGTGATCACGAATTTATGGAGTATGAGACCTGAGCATGTGAGCTATTGCAACAAGTCAGAGAGGAAGGTGCAAGAGAAATCAAATGAGCACAATAACAAAGGCTTGAATGACGCTAACTCGCCAAAGTCACGAGAGTGCCTCAAAGATCCTTGGAGAACAAGAGTGTACGAAAAGACACCAAGAAAAAGGCAACCACCAGAAAAGACTCGGCCGACACAAATACAAATTGAAAAACCTACGTTGCACCTACGAAGATCCTTTAAAGTTAAGAAAGTAAAGCCAAAGGGGCATTACGAGAGAACAAGAGTGTACGAATGTTGCTCTCACGATAGAACAAGATACAAAGGAGACTTCGAAAGATAAAATAAAATAGGCATTATGAGAGAAAGTGCGCATGAAACCATGACGTACGAAGAATCGAAAAGCACACCGCTTCACTAAAGGTGTCAAACAAAGGAAGTTCCAGGAACATGGTCAACCACTTGGATGGAAGCGAAAAGGGTTGATGTTGAGGGGGAGTGTTGGAGTTAACAACACCAACTAAAGCCCAACATCAATCATAAGTCCAAACCCAAGGTCCATAACTGAACCCTTTGATATTTTGTCTAGATTTTTATAAGGGTAGGTTTTAGAATATTTTTTAGAATGTTCTATGAGAATATCTATGGAAAGATTCCTAGGATTATTTTTGGAGAACTCTAGAGAGTTTCTCCTAACCGTTAGATCGTTATAATCCTCACCGTCCATTAGAGGAGGTGAGTAGTATAAATAGGGGTTATATCATTATTGTAAGATTACACAAGACAAATAAAGTCTCCAAGGTATAAGAGTGAGGTGTGTCCATAAAGTGTGTAGTGTTTTCATTGAGTCAAGAAGTTTAGAGGTGTGAGTATTGTATCGTTTTCACAATATCAATAAAGTGTCTTATTTTGATCACTCTCTCATCCTCATAAACTCAACATTTTTCTGGTCAACTTTCTATTTTCATCGAAAATGCAAGTAACCTAGAGATATTGTATCTATCTAATTGTAACTTTGTGGGGTCTATTCCAAACTCGTTAGGCAGGCTAACCCGGTTGACAAGTCTAGACCTTTCCGGCAACAATCTTATAGGAATCATTCCGTATTGGATCACAAACCTCACCCAGCTTTCCATCTTGTCACTTTCTCATAATGGTTTAGGAGATGATGTCCCACCTTTGACAAACCTGACAAAGCGGATTACTCTAGATCTTAAATACAACCATTTCAGAGGTTCAATCCGAAAATTCATTTTAGGACTCGAGAATCTTGCATCCCTTTTCCTGCAAGAAAATAACTTCAACGGTCCCGTAGAGTTTGACATCATTGTTACAAGTAAAAATTTTTAAGCACTAGCCCTCTCGAACATCGATCTTATTTTGTCCACCAATATCCAAAACAATAGCTACTATCCACGGTTCATGCATATAGATTTCACCACATGCAATTTGATTCGATTCTCAAATTTCATTCATAACCAAACAAGACACTCCCACCTAGTACTTAGAGCAACAGTACCAGAGGACCCCTTCCTGTCCCTCCACCATATTTGGTCGTCTTTGATTTGGATGTAAATGCACTTGAAGGCGAGATTCAAACAGGTATATACAATGCTACTACCTTAATGATGCTACAACTGGGAGGCAACAACTTGGGCGGCATGATCCCTCCATGTCTATTCAATCTTAGCAATCACTTAGCATCTCTTGGCTTAGAGTACAACTCTCTTCATGGAACGATCCCTGAAGCTTTCACACCCTGTGCAAATTGAAATGGTTGATCCTGGAAAGTAACCAAGTGGAAAGGGCACTTCCCAGATCACTAGCCAACTGCTCATTGCACGAAGTGCTAAACCTGGATGACAACAATATTGTTGATACTTTTCCCATTTGGTTAAGTGGTCTTCCAGAATTAAAAGTCCTTAAACTAGAATCAAATAAACTCCATGGTCCAATACCATTCGAAGTTGGGCTTGGCTTTCGAAAGTTGTATTGTCTATTGCTTTCAAACAATAATTTTACAGGTAGCATGCCCAATTACTTCTTTGCAAATTTGTACAGCATGGAGCGGCCGAGCCCCCAACCTCCTCAAATTGTTTTGTCGAACCACTTGCTCGATGAGGAGATAATAGACACATTCTCACTTGATTATTACCCGCCCCATGATATGAACCATGGATGGTCAACTGGGTCCAAGTATACTCCAATAACAATAGACTTCTCAAAAAATAGAATCGTTGAGGAGGTTCTCGACTCCATAGGAATTCTGCATACATTACAAGTTTTGGATCTTTCTTACAACAATCTCATCGGAACTATCCCAACATCTTTCGAGGAACTATCAAATCTCTACTAATTGGACATCTTTCGAGGAACTATCAAATCTCTACTAGTTGGACATTTCTCACAACATGTTCTCAAGAGAGATTCCTCAACAATGAACTCAGCTGTCCTCAATCACTCGACGTCTCTTACAACCAGCTCACGGGACCTATCCAACAAGACGGCCAGCTCACCACGTTCGACAATGACTCCTTCATTGGAAACCCAGGGCTCTGTGGCATTCCCTTATCCAAGAAGTGTGGGAATCTTGAGGTTCTGGCACCTCCTCACGACTCTTCCTCTCAAGAAGATGAAGACTCAACCGATGTGATTGGTTGGATTATCAAATCGATGGGATACATCAGTGGCATGGTGGTCGGAGTGGTCCTCGGGCATATGATTACGGACGAAAACCATGATTGGTTTATAGAGACATTCGGAAGAAGACAGCAGAAGGAAAAGAAGAAGAAGAGCAGGAGGCATATCAGATGAAGTAGTCCACATCATCACAACTCGTTCCGGTGAGCAAGTCTACGTGAGTATCAACTATGCAAGTGAATAAACAGCTTCCCTCGAGGAGAAGCGCCTGTGTACTACAAAGTGTAATGTAATGTAATGTGCACTCCTATCAGCTACGATAATCTGTACTTTATTGAAGTAGTTATCAATATCTTAACAATAACGAGAAAACGTACAGCGTACGCAATGCAGGCCATAATGCAACGGGAGACACAGCAAGCAACGAACCTGTTCCCTTTCGTTACGATCCATTCGTCACAAACGAATAAAGCCGCCGTGGTTGATGAGGAAACAATTGTGATCCATTTTCTGACATCATCTCCTGATCCTGCGTTGCAAAGAGAAATTCAGAACCGAAAAGACGAGAATCGGAGACCAAGAATTGGAATCCACCCGCATTAAATACCGTCTATAAATGAACCAATAGTCTGGAAAAAAATCTCCAACCCAACCCAACCGGATAGATATTCCTACCAGATGGAGAATAGAATAACCACACAAAGAGAAACCAATAACGTGTAATCACCAAAAAAAAATGTTTGCTTGGTTTTGAATCACCGAGCACTGTGATTAATCATTGATTTGCACGGCGGCCTGAGGGAGACGGTAGATGAAGGTCGCCGGCGGCATGAAGCGGCGGCCGGGGATTGGATGATGAGGGGCGGCGACGGCAATCGTGGTTAGGGTTTTGGTTTTTGATGTTTGATGAAGTTCGATTTCTACGATTCTTTGTGTTGTTGGCTGATCACGTGTCATGATTCATCATGAGCCATCGCCGCATAAAGGGGAATTTTTTCACACTGATGGTGAATGGTGATACCTAAGGGGTTATTTTAATATTGTCTATGAAAACCAACAATAACAAAAATAAAAATAAAAAAATCAGTTAATCTAATTATCGATAAAATATGAAATAGACAACATCTACATAATTTTTTCTCACTAGATAATAAATAGACTATTTTTTGAATTGTTTGTGAAAACCAAATCTATAATGTTTACATTGAGAGATCTTGAATATAATCTCACATGGAAAAAAAATCATTTTTTTCGATTTTTGGTTTTTTATTTTCGTTTCATTTAATTAAAAAACGTAAATAAAAATTAAATATTTTTATTTCGTCAATCATCAAAACAAAACCGAAAACAATATTGATATTAAACTGACCCATAATTTCTCGCATCTTTGTCTTACCCTATGCTCATTATATTATTTACATTAAAGATTTGAATCCACCTACACAATTAGTCCTGTGAGTTCAAGTTGGACGAATTAGAGAGATCACCCGCTAGCTTGCTACAATTTACGCAAGGCTTCTCTATCTGAGCCTTTGGCCCTTTATCGATAAGTAAAACTATAAAAACATACGGATTGCATCACGGGAAGAATGACGTGACCCGGATCACCAAGAAAGAACTACCATATGCTATTAGCATGTATCCAACCCATGAACAAATTTTGATAGCATCAATGATTTTCAGACAGAGACACAATGTTCAAGTATGATTAGGCTCCTATGGGGATCCAAGACATTTCGAGATCAGTGCAAAATATATGCTGTTTCCTTCTACACATACTCAAGTCATGTTTGATAGTACATTTAGTGGGTTCCTCGACATCATAAGTTTGCTGCAGCGGGTGAGAAATCTGCTATAAGGGGTAACTGCCTCGACATGTATTTGATTCGACAAAATGCCAAAGTAGATGCTTGGTGACTGTTAGTTGTCCGCTGCTGCGCCTCCTAATCTTCTTTCTTTTCATCAGCAGCACTTCCAGAAAATATTGCAAGAACAAATGAAGCTTGGTTAGATAGTGAAGAGATGGAACGGCCAACAACATATCCAGCAAGAAAGGGCCGATGATTTCCAAAGAGCATAAACAACTCGTACATGCCTCACTACTCCATCAAGGAACAGCATGACTACCTGGTGTCAACATTGTCTTTGGCTCGTTGATGACAGTTCGTGCCATCTTCTGGATCAGAATCATACGCTTCGCCATTCCAGATTTGAGGTATATTGGTCGTCCCTCTTTGTCTTCTTCATACTGTATCCATTCAGCTTTAATAACTCACTTGATACATAAGATAAACGAGGAGTATAACTGTAATACCCGAGAATTTTAGCAGTTTTAAAATGAACATATAACGTTATGATTTTTAAAATAAATCGTGTTTTAAGGTTATGTATTTAAATCCAAGAAAATATTTGATTATTAAATCAAATATGACGATGGAATATTTTGGGATGATAAGTTGAACGCGTTAATAAACGTTACGAACGAATAACGTTACAATGTTACAACGTTATAAACGTTGCGCGTAAGGACTAGCGATTATGACTCGGGAGGTCGGGATAAATCTATCGACGCAAATAGATTTTTCTTGGATTAATATTACGAAATTTGGATGAATAATGAACTGAACGAGACGTATCGTGGGACGGAACGTGGGACTAAACCCACACTCACCCACTTCTCCCACCACTACAAAAAAATTGACAATCAGCGACGGACTCAATTAGCGACGGATATACTCCATCGCTAAATATATAATTTAGCGACGGAGGCCGTCGCTAAAAATATTCACCCAGAAATAAAGTATTTAGCGACGGCACGGTCAACATCCGTCGCTAAATCCAAAAACAAAAATAATTTTAATTGAAGCACTAAATCAATAAAATGTAAAACAA
>JAOVYX010020001.1:0-17622 GCA_035668315.1 Drosera spatulata
GTTCCCCCCCCCCCCCCCCCCCCAAAAAAATTAGCCCAAGAGGTCTTTTTATACACAAGTTGATGAGGATTTCATGGACACATGCCCGGACGCAGGGTGCAAAAGCGCTCGGGCTTTTTGCAGTGAATTTCGAATGTCAATAGGGCTTGGCGCCCAGGCGCTTTGTATCTGTGTCCCATGGCTTCAAAACCGGTTATTCCTCCATCCTTCGATCCGTTAAGCTCCTACTTCGATCATTCTTCCTTGATACGTCTTTGCTCGTCCATGTATTGTCCATTTTACCTACAAAAATATCAACACACATCAAAATTTACTCATGCACAAAAACCGGACTAAATATCAAAATTTTCATGCAATGACGTCTAAATATATAGCAAAAAGTGGAATCAAAGAATGAATGACACGAGCTAAACAACTTGACAACAAATTTTTTTAGGCATGAATTATCTGGATTTTTTCTTAAATGGTATGGCCAAGAAAAAAAATTTCCCAAAGTAATTTCCCATCAATCCTCTTCTACAATCAACTAATTCTTCATCATACTCAATCTTGCTTTTAGTAGGTAGTTCAGATCTTTAACTATCATCTTATTTCTCAACTCACTTGAAGCCTTACTGCACTTGTCTTTCAAAGAAAAGGAGATTCAGCAATTCAAAGGGTTTTGAAATCTTGGGCATTGCCTTTGTATTTATAGACAATCCCAAATTTTTAGCCGTTGTTGAACTCGTCTTTTTCTTAAAAACGTCAATTTAATGCCATCCTGAAACCATATTCACAAACCCGTGACCTCTGGTGTTGATACAAAGAAGTACGCTGACGCAACACAAAAGGCAACTCGTGAACTTTGACTTCTTCTGACCCCTTCTGTAGAACTCAACATTGCTACAGTGACCTCAAAGAAGCAATTCAGGATCCAACTTTCCTTCATCTTGATCCTTCTCTTGAACTTAACCTTATTGTCCTTCACCTTTACTGCAGCAACCTTCTTCAACCGAAAGCAATCCAGAATCAATCATTCCTTACTGTAGAAGCTCAAATGCCTAATCCTTATTGTCTCTTTACTTATGATCTCAATGCTGGCAGCCTTGGCACATTCCTTTGAACCAATCTTACTGTATTTTTTTTTGAATCAGCCTTGCTATATTCCTGTTTGAACCACCCTTATTGCGTACCCATTGCAGACTCATTTTTCAAGTAGATCAGTCTCAGCCTTGGTACATACTGGGATATTCTAAGACTACAGTTTGTTTATCACTCAATTTCTATACGTCATGGGTTGACGCAACAATCTTGCCATAAATTGATGATAACAAACTCTATCTAAACAGCAAGAAGATAAACAATTTTTCTATTATATTCACTTAAAGATACATCTTTTGAAAAAATAAAAAAATGCAAAAGTTTTGAGAGATTCATATTAGCTCTGATGTCGTTTGCAGATCGGCCATGTATTCCTTCCTGCATCCCCTTGTAAGCCTTGCAAAAGGAAACTCTGAAGTCACAAACATGTTACTTTTATAGCATCTTGGATCTGCTCTTGGAAAATCTTGACTCGTTGTTCAGCTCTCCAGCATGAGTCTTTCTGCTTGATCATTTTTGCCAATGCCCCAAACATCAGAGTTTACGTGAAGTTCCCCTGGTTGACCATTACTACTGTCAAATTCCTCATCACGAGCATTATACATCTGTAAGATCCAAGTTTGACAACAGCTCATAAAAAATAAGGCTGAACTCATGATCGAGGTTAAACTACATATAGAAGGGACTTGATTGTCCGATATGACAAAGGAAGAATCTCATGGTTTGATGGACAACTCAGAATTTCTGAGATACGGTTACTGAAGGACTCTTACTCCTATTTGGTGGCCCGGATTCGTGCGGAGGATGAGGCATTCAAACTGAGATCCAAAGTGATCATCATATATGGGAACGAGGATTCTCTGGGTCTGAATTATATTCAGATTGATTATGGAAAAAAATTGTTCTGTCTTCTTCGTTATTGTCATTCTATATGTCAACCGGTCGAGTTTTATGCTACCTAAAGCGACTATAAGAGGGCGAAGGTATACTGAAGAGTAAGATTCGGAAACGAAATTGCCCATACATGCTGTTCACGAATTGGAGTTGAAGGTTTCAAACCGTATGAAATTACTGAAGAAAAGTACTCAACTTGACGTTATATGGTTGAAAAAATCTACGAGACCGACATAAAAAATCGGAAAGATCCTCAGTTGTTGGAGATGAATTACACAACCAATCAAGAAACTATGAGTCCAAGTACGAGCTCTGAAAATATTGATATTCATTTATATTATGGAGGAGATCAAAGCACGTTATCTCGACGTGAAACACTTGACTGATCTGGGTAGAATGAAAAATTTGTATCTAACGTTAAGTGTGGATATAGAACTTCAATCATAAAGGATTATGTTCCTTTTCTAAAGGAAGATCCAACAGTGTTAAAAATTACATGTCCACATCCAATCATTTCTTACATTTACAAAGATACCAACACGAATCGTTGGAGGTATTAAACAGTCAGGACAAGTGACCAATTGGAAGAAATTCTTAACACATGGAAGACGAAAACTCCTTGTTCGTGAATATGAATTAGTTTAAGAAAGATGAATTACTCAACTTGTTACACTATCTAATGAACAAAGTTTCTTTTATCTTATCTTATGTATCTTATGTATGTTCCAAGTGAGATTAGAAAAGCGTTATGTTTAAGTTTTTTTATAATAAATAAAGAGTAATTTTATATAATCATTCGGGTTATGCTATTGAACTATTAACGCATGAAAAAATTAAATGTCACAAGTTAGGTTCAAATTAGGCCCAAAACTAGATAACAATTAAGTCAAGCGGTACAAAATAGAAAAATAGTGCAAAACAACACAAAATGAGGAAAAAAAAGCCAATGAAAGACGCAGGCAATCTATCTAAAGACGTTGTGAGTCTTTAAGGGAGATAAAGACGCTCTGCGTTTTTTCCCTAGAGAAACGCACCGCGTCTCTTCTCTCTACCTATGCACGGACGCACTAGATTAAAGCAAGAACTGCTTGACCTAATCATCCCAACCACAAGATGAACTAGCCGAAATATGATACCTTCTAAAAATAATCATATGCCCTGCATAATACAGATTAATATACTTTGCACAAAGTGAAGAAAACCGAGATCATTGAAGGCAGGCAATGAGCCTTTAAATTAGAACTAGAACGCAGCGCCAACAGGTTTGAGTGAGAGGATTGCGTTCCTTATTCTCTCCATGGCTTCTTTGAGTGTGTCGAGGGACTCCGCATAGGAGATTCTGATGCAAGCATCATCCCCGAATGCATCTCCAGGAACAAGTGCAACCTATGAAGAAAATGTAGACAAGGTCAGGATCTGATCTCAAGGCATTGGGGATCTTGGATAGTCACTTAAACAGCACATTAGAAAAGTTTGAGCACAGCCACTAACCTGAGCCTTGTCGAGCAAATATTTACAAAGAGATTCCGACCCACCTATTATGCCGAAACCTTCGGCCTTTGATCCATAATAGGCGCTGAAATCGAGAAAGAGGTAGAAGGCTTCCTGCAAAGAAAATGAATCATCCTTCATGTCCTTCACTCATGTTTAGTGTAGAATACTGTCCAGGAATAAGAGATTACGTTCGACTATATCACTTATGAAGTTAAGAAATTAGACACCCAATAAATCTACAACTCTATCAACCTCATAGCTGTTTACTACTAACCATGATCAGTTTCAGCTCTTTGCCAATAACGGTCATCTAAAGAGATAAGCTATACTACTAGTATCTAGGAAGGATAATAAACACAGCTTGCTGATGCAAGATTAGAATAATCAAGGAAATGCGAAGAATGATCTGAAAGACGCATACCTGAGGCTCTGATATCTTGACACCTTCCAACTTCCTGAAGTTCTGGACCAAGTAATCTCGCCGTTCCTTAAATGCATTTACCATTTTTGCTACAGCTTCCCCGCCAGCATAGCCTAGTCCAAGAGCCACAACTCCAGCTTTCTGGGATTTACTACTAGCACCAGAAGTGGTCTGGAACAGACCAAAAGAGTGTAAGTGGCATCTCACGACATATGAGACTGAAAATCGCAAGGTTATAGGAAGCCAATCAGGCCCCAATGAAAGCATTTACGCTACACTCTGACACTAATAAAGGAAAATACATCAGCACGAAAACTAGCATTTGAAACTAGCTTAAGCGTTCCATTAATACCTGCCTCTGGATCTTCCCACATGCTGCAACAAAGTGCTTTGGACCAGCGAGATATCCCAGTCGCCAACCAGTCATGGCAAACGCCTGAAGAATTCAAATTATCAAAACTAGGAGGAAGTCCGTAAACAAAGAACACCACAAGCATCAAAGGGAAAAACATCTTAGTGCTAGTGAAGTTACTTTTGAAAACCCATTGACGGTCAATGTCCTCTCCCACATGCCCGGCAAAGATGCAAAGGCAGTGTGAGTTGCAGGCGCAGAAATAATGTGCTCATAGATCTCATCAGACAAAACCTGAATAGAACAAGTAACCATTAATGATTCAGCAAACTGTCCCTTGAAAAAATTAAAAGAAATATAAAAACATGTGACCATAAAAGACGGCAGAATATACTACCAGAAGTCCCAGGAGGATCATTAATTCATTTCAAATTTAACAACTGAGAAAGTAACTTAAACAACAAAATCCAAGCCCCTGTAGTTTCAGATACTAGCTCAAGACTTTGATGTCACTAGAAGGAAAAGTAACCAGTTTGAACTTGTCCTCAAAATATAACAAACATGAAACATGTACGAAGTTTCATCATTTCCATTATTAGTACTAGTAAAATGTGAAGCTCAATGAGAGGGATAAACGCATCGGTAGAGCCTCATCCCTTTTTTATCCAAAATTTCCACCTCCTAGAACCCAAAAGCATGTGGTTTACAGAAGAATATCCAATTAAGATCAACAACACCAGTAGGTTCTATAGTATAGATCCCGATTTCCTTTTAACTTTCACAATGCTTGAGCTTAACTACCACAGAACAAATGCTCCTAATATTACCCGTAATCTTCCTCCTAACATCAAATATACAGCGGTGTTCGTTTAGGTGGCACCTAGGATTAGCAATTCCATATAAGAGGGCACGTGAGTGCCTCAGCATCTTACCCTCCAGTTTTTATTTTCTACAAATAGTTTATTGAGCCAAGTATCAGAAGATAAGGATTCGGGCGAGCATTTGGTCGTTACCTAGATGTAGAATGTTATTCTTGTATATAGTCATTAATGCTCTGTGTGCATTTTAGATCTGTTAGTTTGAAGTATCTTTTCCTTTCACGCTTTGGATGAGATCAAATCTCCTCAGATCTTATTTTTGTCATATTTAACTTGTATATAATATGCATATAGTGGAATGACAAATAACAAGAAACTTCAGCACACCTACTAAGTGTTGTAAAAAAATATTAATCGGTGATTAATCGTCCGATTCATTGTTTTCAGAAGTATGTCGAGTAATTTTTGGGAAATCGGTCCAATTAAATGGTCAAAGGATTAATCGATCGATTAATCCTTATTTTCTTTTAATATTCGTTTAATCAATGATTAATCGCTTATTAATTAATTCTTTTTTACCTAAAATAGAAAAGAGTCTATCAAGGAAAGTTAAAAGAAAAGGAAAAAAGAATATGCAGCCTAATTAGGAAAAAAAAAGACAACAAATAAAAAGGGAAAAACTCTAGAGTAATTCCGCTGAACATGATTTTTCCTCTTCCTAAGAATGCCTTTTACCTGTTTTGAAGCCAATAATGAAGAATCTATAATGAGCTTTTGGTTCTAACTTAATCAACAGTGTTATATATATATATATATATATTTTGTATAGAGAAAGGTATTTATATTAATACTATATGCTTATACAAATATTTTTTACTAATAATATAAAAAATCAAGTAAACCGCTTAATCACACGATTAAACCGATTAAAAGGTATTCGGTGCTGAACCGCTCGAGTAATGAAACCATTTCTTGTAACATTGCACCTACTGTTCAATCTAGTTGCACCATGTGTTCCATAAACTTACTGAATAGCAAATTACAGTGATTCAAAAAACACATATAATTCCCTAGACAATCGGTTAAGCATCGGCCTAGACTCGGCATAGACACTAGAACGTGGCTCCACCAACCTACATTGCCTACCTCTTTTTGTTTTCACAACACACATACGCTACAAAATTTCACAAGAACATCAATATACAAAATCACATAATCATAGAAGCAAAACACAAGTAAAAAATTCCTATCCTGGATTAACTCAGGCCAACGCATCCGTCCAAGTCCCCGTCTATGCCTATAACATGGTTCTGCCATCCTACACTCCTATTCCTCTACACAACCCTAACGTACACTAACAAATTTCGCAACAACATCAACATAAAAAGCCCTGCCTAATCATAAAACCACCACACAAGTGCTACATATCAAAGTTAAAACCACACACAAGCACACAATTAAGAAGATCGAACCAACATAAATGAATCAACCACACATTCTCGATTAATCTTCGGGCAATCTCACCTTGAAGAATAAGGGTACGAGACGGATCGGATCCCCGGATTATTATTCGAAGCGCCGCCGCCGCTCGGCGCCCCACCGACTCTGATGCCGCTGGTGCTGGCAGCGCCGGCGCTGGTGAATCGGAGCGGTGTAGCGGCCATTTAGGTAGGTGAATTGGTGATGAATGATGATGGTGTGGTTGGTGAGAACAATGCGGTTTTATAAGAGAGCAATGGGGGGTTGGTGGGGAGTCTCTGGTGATGACCGGTGAATCTTCTTTGAACTGAAGAGAGTCAAAATGTTGGTGTCAGCCGCCGGACACTACTATCGAACTCAAGATTATGAAGAGAAAGTTAGGTAATGGCGTTACAAAATGTAATGGCGTTACTCTTACAATTGCTCACTTATTTCATTTAATTAAACAAGGAATGTTACTGTATCTCTCAAGCTTCTACAGCAATGACCTGCCATCTTTCCTTTCTTATGAAAGATTGGATTCTGGAATAGGTGGTTATGTCATCAACGCACAATTTGACAGTGTTAAAAGAAACTTTAGGCACCGTTTGATATCATTTATTTTTATATTTTTTGTTTTTATTTTATTTGTTATTGACATAGAAATGTTTATTATTGATTTTTATTTTTTAAATGGATGAAACCAAAATTAAAAACCAAAATCAAAAAAAAATATTTTTTGATTTCTATCTACTGTTTTATCTGATATAGTAATATTCAAGATTCTCTTTACAAACATCATCTTCTTTTATGAAATATTTTTCATTTTGATTACTGATTTTTCATGTCTGTTGATGATTTTTGTTTCTATAATTTGAAACAACGATATCAAATAGCCCTTGGAATGTGATGTCTATCCCAAATATAAGTATATATAGGCGAAATAAAATTCCGTTGAAGCAATGAAGAAGTCTATTTGTGTTTGAAATATGATGATACCCTTCGATTTTCAAATGAGCTGGATACTCCTCTTTTTAATATTATTTTATGTTAGATTCTGTGTAAAAAAAAATCAGGAAAAAAACAAGTGATTCTTAGATGGGTTTAACAAGGTGCTTCATATTTATAGTTGGGTCAAGCAGAGCTAGTTTAATAGTAAGACGTTCTCTTTCTAACTTTGAGATTAGGAGTTAGATATTTGAGGATATCAAAAAATAATCTCTTTATGCAAAAATAGAGATAAAATCTACATACATCACTCTAGTTTAGAGAGATGTCTTCTTCATCCTAAACTTGACGAGATTATGTAAACACATTATTTATTTTTATTTTATTTTTTTCATGTTTAGAGTTAGAGTAGGTTATCAGTCACCATTGAATATATTATTAGTGGCCATTAGGTATAGGACGCGTTAAATTTCTTTCCAATTGGTGTGTCACCCGCATAATGTTGGAGAAATATTATTTTTCTATCAGTGGTTAATTACTCATAAGTTGGTCGTTTATTAGAATTATTTATCTTAATATCGATAATATTTTTTTACAATATATATATCGTGTTGAATGTTTCTGAAATTATTTAGCTTTTGACGAAAATATTTAATGGATTTGTTAAAATATATGCAATCCATGATACTTTCACGTTTAATCTTGATCTCAAAAATTTTCACGTAAAAACAAATGTGGATTTTATCATAGAACAAATGGTTCATCTTTTCATCTAATCAATGGTTAAATCCATTAACAAACTTGATAAAAAAAAAATAAACGAAAAATATCAAAAAAGTGAATGCTTTTTTCTTCTTTTTCTTTTTGATGAATGTTTAATTGTGAAAAGTCGGTATTTTTTTTATACTTCAACTTCTAATAAAACATTTAATACTGTAATGTGAAATGACAATGACACCTACATGACATACCAATTATGACATACCATTTAGCTCAACTCTCAATTTATATAATATATAGGTTTATTAAATATGTGGCATGCCACACACGACGTTGTGTGTAACAAATGCAATCCAACAGTGTTGATTTTAAGTTGGTGAATTTATTGATTTTTTTATTTGTTGCTTAAAAATTATCCAATTTAAAATCTACATCGTTGGATTGCACTTGTCACGCACAAGGTTATTTGTGGCATGCTAGATCTCCATTCTTTTTCATAATATATATAGATATATTAATGCGAATTTCCTCGAATCCAAAATCCAAATTGAAATCCGTCTACTTTGATATAACTTGACGATAGGAGAGTTCGTATTTATTTTGAATGTTTTAGATGATTTGATGATTCAAAATGAGATAGAAGGGCTCGTTAAATCATAACTCATATGAAGAGACACACCTTCGTTAAACCAAGTCGGACATTTCATTGACTACATCAATTACCCGCCGTATTACCATACCATCGCACCTTGCAAACCAAGCTTGTTTGTCCATTTTTGTTGCTAAATGAGATCTTTTCGTGATCACTCACTGACATTCTATCTTTATCTATTTAGGTTTAGTTTAAAATGTTGAACTCCTTGATTGGGTTTTCCTACAATTTGTACAAAAAACAGTTATAAAATCGAACGTTCGAAGATCAATGAAGCCTTGACGATGATCACAAGAACGTGATGGTGACGGGGCCGTTTGACGATGACCAAGACCAAGAAATAGAAAAACAACAACACTTATATTGTAGTGTGTTATCTGAGTTTAGGGGTCTATGCCTTGGACCCCCTATATTTATAAATGCCTTTAGCTTAATCTCCAAGTCATATCTTTAGGGATTTAGGCTAAAAAGATAATAGGGAAACATCTCTGTTTTGAAAAGAGTATAATAGGTGGCAATTGAATACGCAACGAACAAAGACAAAAGAGAGAGATAATATCAAATTTAACTAGAAAAACCCGTAAATGAAAAAAACCTTGGAAAGAATTACATTATGATCTTCTTACAAGTTGTAGCACCACAAGTTGGTCTTGCACCAACAATATTAAAACACAAACAACAAGTAGACTCTTACGCACAAGGCTTAGAAAGGCAACCTCACTAAACTCTCTCTAGAGGTGGAGATGATTTGATGGTTTGAAAGTGAGGCATATGAGCTCTATTTATAATGCATGTATGGATGCCACCAAGAGTCACATCTTCTCCAAAAATCACCTCCATTGAACCCAACACCATGGAAACATGAATGCATTAATGAGATGCATGAACTAACAAAGAGAGATGAATCCATGAATGTACCAAGAGTGTGAACACACCAAATAGATGTATGCACCCAAGTCTCTATTAGAAGACATATATTAACAAATCTCCACCTTGACTTCAAATCGGTCCCAAACAAGTATGAGAGTACGAATCACAAGTAGCCTCAAAGCTACGAAGACCAATGCATATGTTTCATCGCTCCCAAGCCTATGTGGGTCATACCCGGTGTAGAAAATAAGGATTGAAGTAATGCAAAATCGTCAGAAGGAAGAAATGTCAAGTAGTTTCATACAATTATGGGGACGGCGAGAGTGGATCTCGACTTTTAAAGGTTTCAGTTAGGATATCTCAACTTTCTCGATATGATAGTTGTCCTGAAATACAGGTTAGCAAATACAAAAAAAAAAAAAAAAAAAAAGATCGAACCATGAAAGGTTGTCTACGTAATTGGGGTTGTCAAGATCAGGTCATCACGTAGTTCAAATTTAATATTCCCTTCGTCCTGAAAATGTTGTAATGTTTTAGTTTTGCATCCATGTCCGTGTAAAATTTGACACTCGTGTAACGACGATCAAACATAATGTTTTATTAATTTATCGTGAAATATCAATGGTTGTGTAAGTTGTTCTTCAACCTAATACTTATTGTGGGACGATCAGACGTGATTTCATATCAAAACGAGACTTGTATTCATGCATATAGAATAGTATAAAATACGTACATGTTGCAAAAATATGTGGGACGGAGGGAGTATGAGTTTGATTAAAAGTTTCGATTTGATAATCGACGATTTACCACGTTAAATCGGATTAAATAATAAATTCACCACTTGATCATGGTTTAAAAGATTCACCATTTGATTATTGTTTAAACATTGATTCACTCGATTCTGAATTAATAAACATCTACCACTTGATCATGGTTTAATTGAAATGGAGTTAAGAGTTTACCACTTGATCAAGGTTTAAAGATAGTTCCATTTGAAAATGGATTAATGTGTTAACCAAGATTGAATAGTTAGTAAATTAACTATTTAATCTAAGTTTGTTCATGGACACACATTTCTCAATGCAGTTAGAAGAATATTAACTTAGCTAGCATGTTCATGTTCATGAAGAAAAGCTCAAAATAGGAAACACACTAGCCACCTTACTAAACCTATTCTAGACTAGCCTTTTAGGCAGGAATAGAACCAAGCTATTCAACCGCAGCACAGACACACATGAAGCACTCCCCATCACATCTATACTATATACTAAATAATTAGAGGTGACTCTGTCTTGAACTAAGACCTTTTAACTTTGATCGTTTAATTTTTCATATGATAATTCTGATTAAATATTGATAAATTAGAAATAAGTACAATAACTAATCAAATGAAAAACTTACCGGGTGCTACCACCTAACCAAGTTAATTCCTATGGAGTATCCCGTTCTTTTTTTTTACACGAAAGTACCACCTTTGTTTTTCTTTTTAATTTTCTGTTTTTATAGATTATACATTGACCTTTTTTTCTTAAAAAAAAAAAACAATAGAATATGTAATTTCTATTTTGATAGATTATCTTTTAATATATGATTAATCCTGTTTTTGTCTCCATCGATCAATATATTGATCAATCTCATCGATAATTCATCGTCTAATTGGTGGATTCATCTATCAATAGTGGTATGAATCATGCATTTTGTAGTCGGTTCGTAGTCCAAATCAAATCTCCATATTGCGCTTCGTTGTCAGTTCGTCATCGTTAGTTCCTCGTCCTCGTCTTTGGTTCATCATTGTCGGTTTGTCGTTCAATCATCGTCATTCGTAGTTCGTCCTCGTCGTTAGTTCAACGTCGTCATCGTTGTCATTAGTAGTTCGTCGTCATCGTCGTCATTTTAGTTCATCGTCGTCGTTGTTAGTTCATTGTCGTCATCCTCATCGTTTGTTTGTTGTCCAATAGTCGTCGTTGGCAGTTCGTCGTCATTGTTGGTTTGTCGACGTTGTCGTCATCATCATTTCATCGTCGTCATTGTTGTCATCATCGATTCGTCGTCGTCGTTGCCATCAGTTCATCATCGTCGTGAGTTTGTCGTCGTCATCATCATGAGTTCGTCGTTGTCGTCAGTTCGTCATTCTCGTTGTCGTTGGTCGGTCGTCAGTTCGTCGTCGTCGTCGTCGTGGGATTTAAAAATAATTGATTTTACAAAATTGAATTTTTTGATGGAATAATTGTATTTAGGGAAATGATCTGTTAATTGATTATTGATAAACTACATTAAAATCTCTATCTCAATGTTTCAACACACTTTACCCCTAAAAAATGTTTGACATACACTTAACACCCCACTTTTGGAAATATTAACAGTTAGGCCCCCCAATGTATCATTGTGTGTCTTTTTGAGGAAAATAAATGAAGAAATGGTGTTGAATGCATTTAATATTTATAGGGCTCACATGTACCTTTGGTATCATCATTTTGTTTCTCCATTGATTTGGCCGCACAAACCTTCACCTTCCTCTCCTAAATGCTTGAAATTTCACATTCAATTCACACAAAATTGAGTTACAATTCACACGAAAATCACATGCAACACCACCAAAATCACAAACCTTTTCATTATTCGTATTCTGGAAAGCGGATCAAGAAGTAAGTTGGAATAGCTTTCGTTCTATTAAATGTGTTTAATGGGTGTTAAATGTCGCGTAATATTGTGTTTGAATTGCTTTCGTTCTGTTTTCAGATGTTTGTTGTTGTTCATGTTTGCGTTTCATGTAATTTCAATCCCATTGTGGTGCCTGGTGAAGTTGCTCTCGAATCGCTGGACATCGAGCTCGTTGCATTGTGGGTGTTCAAAGGGGAGTGTTATTTGATCTTTGTTCATAGAAGCATGAATCTTGTCATGATCAATTGATGGACAAATGCCGACGAATCAATCCTTTAGTAGTGAACCTTCAATATTTGGCCCATGAAATGGAGATTTATGTTACTCTCTTCGATGACCGTGATTTTGCAAGCATGTGTCAAGTATATGCTTATGCTAAAGTGGGTGTTATCAAATGGAGACGACAAGGAAATCTAACACTCATGTACCAAGGATATCGTGCTCAAGTGCAGTTCAAGTTGATAGGTGTTTGTCACAGTTAGCATGATCCGTTGTGATTAGGTCGGACCATATGATGATCCGATCGTATGTCGGACTGATCTAATGATGTAGGACCGATCTGAGGATCCGTCGATTGATCTGCACACCATAACCCAAGAAAACGTCGTTAGCTGAGAGATCGAGGTGTGCACCTCGGATGCTCACTCTAACGCTCAAGTCAGTATGTGTCCGATCTGGGTGAGAGAAAATAAGAACAAGAATATTGATATGGAGGAGAAAATCAATGAGACATCATCCCTCCTTAGGAATGGTGAAGGGTATTTATAAGGAAGAAAAACCCTAGTTGGGTGGGCTTTTTCTATACCTTTCAAGGGAATTTCGCTTGTGTTGAAGGCCTATTTCCCTTGTGCTTACTATTCTTCTCATCAATGGGAGAAGTATTTGACTTGACTCGCCATTGACTATAACCTTGACTCGGGTGACCATCACTGGCCCCAAGCCTTAGGGACTCTCAGAACTGGTGAGCCCAAAGGGTTGTATTCTCTTTTATCTTCTCTCAAGACGGACCGAAGGACAATATGTCCGATTGAGCATTTTCTTATTCTTAGACCGTATTGAGGTCATTATAATGGGTTTGATCGGAAGAGGGTTACCCACTTCAAGGGTAGGCTTGTATTTGAGCATTCCAAGGGATACTCTGCCCCGATGTCCCGATCTGGGGTTGATAGGAATGTGTAATCCCTCCAGGTGCATAGAAATTAATGAACAAACTTTCGAAGTATTAACCATGATGTAGTTAGTGTGCTTAGGCTAAAAATTAGTTAGGAATTTGCAGTCTATGTTAGATGCTGGAGAGCAGACGGCCACAGTTGGAGAGCATTGTGGGCCACCAGATATAGACTACTACAGAGATTTTTTGCAAGGCAGCTAAGACATGCATGGACAACAAAAGATCCGTAAATGCTTCAGTATCTGTGATCAATGTTGTAGACAAGGGCCAACACAGCAATGCATGATGGATTGCATCAGATTTGGGTTCAGACAAGGTCGCAGCAGTGACTGGGTACGGAGGGGGTCTCAATGATACTCAATGCGCACTAAGTTGCAGCAGACTGAAGTGTAGCAGAGATGGTTCCTAAGGTTGGGGCAGAAGTATGAGGATTGATCAAATTGAAGATTTGTGGTACGGAGTGACAGTACCAGGATGAGAATAAAATGAGCTGTCAACATCAGTGAAGGAGTCACATTCGACAAGCTGTCAACATCAGACTTGGTACAGTCACGGGTTCATTACCTCGGCCTATAAAAAGGGATTAAAGAGCTAAAGGAATAGTGCTGTTGAATAATGAATTTAACGTACAAAGTCAGTATACGCCCGATCTGGGTGTGAGCAAATAAGATCAAGAGTATTGAATATGGAGGAGAAAATCAATGAGAGATCATCCCTCCTTAGGAATGGTGAAGGGTATTTTATAGGGAAGAAAAACCCTAGTTGGGTGGGTTTTTCCCATACCTTTCAAGGCTTATTTCGCTTCTGTTGAAGGTCCATTTCCCTTGTGCTGACTATTCTTCTCATCAATGGGAGAAGCATTTGACTTGACTCGCCATTGACCATAACCTTGACTCGGGTGACCATCAAAAGATATATATTTTTAGTCAAGATCCATTATGTAACGAAGATACTTTTATATTCAAGATCCAATACGTATATTTTCAATATTAGTAATGTGCAGTACATGGTTTATATTCTTTAGTGCTTAGCCATATTAATAAAGTATAATTTGATGATTTTGTGGTATACAACTGAATTGTTTTTTTTTCCGTGATTTGTTGGTCAGGAAATGAGGAGAGTCCAAGCACTGCTATCAATCGAAGTGTTGAAAACACCTCGATAGGAGCATGGCAGGCTTGTATTATGGGAATAGGATAGATCTTTCAAGATGCTACAGTTCTTGTGTGGCCATCAGGTATTACGGCATCGCTAATAATCAAGATTTCTACTTTAAGAAAAATGAGCAAACAAAGATCATTGTTGTATGCCCTTATCCAAATTGTTGTTGGCATGTCTACACGATTAAATAGAAGGGCGATGGAGAGTTTGAGATAAGTAAATGCAATCTGGTACATACTTGTGAGAATTGTCTTGGCAGTCGTGGTCATCCAAAAGTGAAGTCTGTGTGGGTATCGAATATAGTTAAAAAGAAGTTGCGTTATACACCAAGCTATCGTCCATCAAAAATTGTGAGAGATTTGCAGGCTAACTATGGAGTTGAGTTACAATACCGTCATACGTGGCGCAGGAAGAAAGTAGCAATTATAGAGATACATGGGAAAGTAATGTGTTCGTTTGATCAGTTAAAGTAATGTGTTTGCCTTTGACAAGTTCCGATCTTACTTGATCGGAACCAAGGTCATCGTGTGGATCGACCATTCGGCTATCAAATATCTTTTTAAGAAGAAGGATGCAAAACCACGCCTCATCCGATGGGTTCTTCTTCTTCAAGAGTTTGACATGGAGATTAATGACAAGAAAGGTACGGAGAATCATGTTGCGGATCATCTTTCTCGGATCAAATGGGATGAGGGACAAGGTACGGACTTTACAACGATAAATGAATCTTTTCCGGATGAGCAACTCTTTGCCGTTAACATGGCAATTGTTCCATGGTTTGTGGACTATGAACTATTTAGCAAGTGGTATGCTCCCTCCGAAGATGTCTTCTCAACAAAGGAAGAAGTTCTTGCACGATGTATGCTTCTATCTATGGGATGAGCCCTCTCTTTACAAGGAATGCCAGGATAAAATGATTCGAAGATGTATACCGGAAGAAGAGATGTCGGATATTCTTTCTAAACGCCTGGGTGCCCTATGTTATCATGCTTTGAAATATACAACGAAGCACGCGGGCGTTTCACAGGAGGCGCCCGGGCACGGTTCATCTGAACTCTCACGTTTATATACCGCAAAACTCGAACAAAACTCACTCACCACGTCATTCACTCACTCCCTACTGCCCTAAAACCCTCTCAATCCCTAAACCTACATCAAATCTCGTGCTGTTGCATCCAATTCATCCGTGACTAAGGTATGATCAACACTTCTCCTTCATCCCTGTAATTTCATTGCATTTGATGGGTTTTGTGGATTAGGTTTGGTTGATTGGATTGATGGGTTGTTATGTGTTCTTGATGAATGTTTGTGTAGAATGGGTTGGCATTGATTCTAATCATGTATTGGGATAAAATTGATGATAATTGTGTAACTTGGGTTGTGATTGAGATCCAAACTCTATGTTAGAGAGGTGTTTTCAACCATGCATGCAAGATGTTCGATGATATGCTCCTTAAGTTCTTGCATCTACCATTCACGCTTAATGACTTGCGATGCACTCTCATTATCATCGATCACCTATATGCAATCCATGCTTTCACTTTTTGCTCAATTTAATGCCGTCGACGCGTACTAACATTTTGTGATCTTAGGTACAATGGTGGGTGGATGTGACAAGGGCAAGAAGGTCGCCACCCAAGCAGACGAGACCGAGCTCTGGTACGGGCACCCCACCTCGGGAACAAAGGCCTCCGCCTAGCCTCGCCACGTTCACATCGCCAGAAGCGATAGTTCGCTACCATGCGATCATCGCAAGGGAGTGCATCGTGGAGTGGCAGGTTGACGCCCTTTACTTTTGCAACACATTGACGAGCAGGGTTGAAAGTCATTCCGCGAGATGCCGCAGGAGGCCTTCAAATCACTCACTACGCCAACGCAGCCGACAACCCCAACATCCCAGAGATGATGGTGCGAGGACGACTAGTGTTTTGGGACGAAGGCACACTCAACAACTCATTCTTCACCCCGACCGTCGCCATCTCTTGCCCATCGTTGTTTGACGGTGAAGTGAACCTTGTGACCGCAACACCACCCCAAGAGATTCTCGACTACCTTTGCGGTCACAACTCTGGCGCACAATGGACATTGGATGCTTCGACATGCATCACCCCTATCCACTTCAATACAAGCTTCCTCAATGAGGATGCCCGCATCGTGTAGCTCCTCGTGATCAATAACATCCTCTCTTCGGGTAATCGATCCGAGGTGACCACGATGAAGGCGCACCTCATCTATCAGCTGCTAAAGTGATACCCGATGAACGTTGGGAGGGTATTATTCTCGTCTCTTTGAGAATACGTCCAAGGCTTCGTCTCGAGGGGCACACTTTTAGGGATCGCCCACCCTCGACTCATCGCGAGACTGTGCATCAATGGTGGAGTTGTTATCAACAAAGCCAATATTATCGTCAAGACGCTTAAGTTCGATCAAACATGGATTGATGGCATCCGGAGGCAATGGCGAAGGGGTGCATACGGGCAAGCGGCGGAGGAGGAAGAGCAACAACATGACGCTATGATGGAAGATGCTCCTATGCCACTTCGTCTTGAGGGACCACCAGACATGGGTGATCGTGTGGCTCATCTTGAGGCCGAGATGGCAAACATTCGCCGTGAGCAGCATGAGTTCTATGCCATACACGAGAGAGGGCTCCTCTATACTTGGGAGTCCCAGGATGTGCTGATGCGACTACTTCATGCGATGCAGCGAGGCGAGCGCGACATCTATCACTTCCCGTCACATCCTCACTTCCAGCATGACGATGATCCACATCGAGGAGGCCTAGGACCATCCGCCTCGCACGACTAGCTCGTCAGGTTGTATTCCTCCAACTTTTATCCCTATTGCTATCTTTTGCATCTGATGTCTGCGTCGTACTAAGCTTGGGGGGGGGGGGGGGGGGGGGGCTAGAGTCATTTTAGG
>JAOVYX010020002.1:0-17619 GCA_035668315.1 Drosera spatulata
AATATTGAATATAAAAAAAATTCATTACATTATAAATAAATACATATTAATAATATTTAAACACATATAAATTTTATTCCATTCAATCGTTCCTCCAATATATTGTCTACTACATGGATTGATGTTCTATCACTTCATTCCCCAGTTCAAGACGAACTGTATAACTATCAACCCTCAATGGAGATATAGGATAATAAGAATATAGAAATAGTTGAACAAATTGATTCTCGATATATACAATAGTTATTTCACGATATTCTTGGACTTCAATTGGAGGGGATCTCAATGACAAATGAGTAAAATAAACCGAAATATTTACATCGAATGTATGTAATACAATTTCGAAGATACGAGTAAAAATTATTAATAATTATCACATACGTATATGTTATAATTATTATGGGATGAAGGAAATATTTTTTTGAAATATATTTTTTATATTCAATATTAGTCTTCTTTTATAGATATTGATATGTAGATTTCAAATATATATTTATTTTTAATATTTGATATATATCTTAAAAATTATAAATAATTATAAATATTATATAAGAAAAGATAATTTAGAAAAAAAAAAGAAAAAAGAGAAGGGGCTCGCATGGGGATGAGTTGGGGGGGGATTAGCAATTTCCATTCCATGCCGATGATGTACTTCTCAAAAGATATGGCCTACCTTCTCATTTTCCACTCTTTTGAGTCATTTAGATAACGTTTAGATTAATGAAATGATTTGAGAAAGAAATACAATGAAGGAAGAAATAGAATAAAGGATATAATAAAATAAAATATTGTAGTTTTATACGGTCTGTCTGGTTGATATTTTGTGATAGAATAGAATGAAATGAAAACTTTTAATAGTTTAAGCAGAATATTTTTATAAAGATTTAATTAAAAAAAATTACTATCATACTCGTAACTTAATATTTATGCTAATTTAACTCTTCTGTTTAATTAATTGAAGAATCATACTTTCAAAAAATTTCATTTTTCATGATAATTATACTTTAATTAATTGATTAATTAATTAGTTTTTTTGACATTTAAATCAAATTAAATATGATAAAATAATAATAATTTTTTTTCATTCCATTCCTGACGAAATGAATCATTCCCCTTCATCAAGGCAGTAATCAAATGTGGGTTTTGGGACGGAATGTGATTCCGAATGGAATGCTCCATTCCGTCGAAATGGAACAACCAACAGTATTTTCTTCATTCCGTCGGAATAAGCCATTCCATTCCTGTCTTTATTTTGCCAACCCAAACATAAAATTAGAGATTTAATTGTATGCTCAATGTCTTCTTTCTGCATCTCTTATGAAAACTGCTTCAGATCCTCTATTCTTCGCAACGACACACCACTGGTGCAATGGAGAAATATCATCGTCGGATTTCATCCAAGGTTTTAAAAAAAACACGATTGTTTTTTTTTTTTTTTAATGCTTCTTTTTTTTTTTTTTTTCCTCTTCACCTTGGATCATTAGCATCAAAGTCACACGATTCACAGCACACTAAGATCCATATACATTGATGACAAGGAAAATGCTATATATACTTTCTTCGACACTCTTTCCTTGAACATTTTCTCTCCTATTGATTCTTTTATCATAACTAACTTTGGAATCCATTTGATTTGCTAATACATTTTCTTTTTTCAACAATCACACAGAGAGAGAGAGTATCAATGAAGAGTGTTCTTAGTACTTTTCTTGATGATAATTGATGGGTTGTAGTATTGTGATCGTGGAAGCCGTGCAATCGTTATGGTTGATGATCGGATGATAGTCATGGGCGAAAATAGTGGTTGTATGCAATTTATGTTTGGTGTTTTATTTATATATCTTTAAGCACCACGTACTGATTTGAGGGATCAACTCTATCGTTGGTTGGCAACGTACAAGGGTAAGTTCTTTGGCTGAAAAAGCAAATCTGATGAAGTATATTGCGCCTTGGCAGAATAAAAGTGGCGGAGGGCTTGTGAAATGGGTTGATCTTTTTCGATCACGGACTCACCTCTTTACAAGCTACAGAAGGAAATTCTGTTAACAAACTGGAAATTTTGCATGCTGAAAAGAAAAAGAAATACAGGACAAAGAGAAATCCAAACAGTGGCCATCAACATATTATAATTCTAGGTACGGGGAAGAACGCTTAGTAAGCTTTGAACATATTCCACAGGCAGAGGATTTGTATATAAAGAGTCGTTAGTAGGCTCAAAATTGACCAGCTCGTATGTCTCTATCAAGTCGATCAGCATTGAGCGTCCCTGGAAGCTCTCGAAAGCCTTCATTGAAGATGGAATATGCACTGCAAATTTGTCGACAGAAATTATCACTTAGGACAGATATTTTTTCAAGGATATCAAATAACCCATGCTGATGTTAACTACTATTCATGCTATAGAATCATTTGCTAAATTTTGTGTTCTGCGATTGAGTTGTGTGGCATGGATGGTTCCTCCATGTGTTGTGTTCTGCCTTGTACAAGATGCTTGAGGTTAGGGCAAAACAATCAGAATTTGGAAAACTGCAGCCTTGAGAAACAAGATTTTAAGGCTTCCACCATAAAAAATACAATAGCGAATTGGTGCAACCATGTGCAATTTTCATGTAACAATTATCATCACATCTAACTGTAGCCTTTTAGTTCTATAACTTCTATTTATTACAATGAGTATGAACTAGAACATACCTGACATCGCCCTCTTGTCGCCGCCCAAGATTAAAGAATATGACAGCAAATCCAGTCAGAAGTATCTGGAGAACAATAAAAAGCGACATTAGACATTTCCTATGCCTCCCTGAGTGTAATGAAACAGTATAATTACAGTACACAAAAAAGACAGCTGTGCAAGCTTGTGTGCAACACTAAAGAGTTCAGAGTTCATGAAGTAATTGGACCGGTGGAACGAGTAGTACCATAACATCGGCCTAATAGATAGTGCAATCACAAAACAAAATCGAGCAGTGCAGAAAAAGGAGCATAATCAACAGTTACGGTTATGTAACCATTAGAAGTGACCAGGAAAGAAGAGACTCGGGGAAATAAGAGATATGATGAGCACGGATAATATTACTGTGACAGAACTCGCATTGCAACAAAAGCAACATTAGGACCTAGAAACAAGAGTTAGACCCTATCGCATATATATAAACTAGAAGGTGGCAGTAGTTGTATTTCCTAATCAGCTGGTTGTGATCGCCTTAACATAGCTCGCATGGGTGAAAACATCTGCACTATGCTTTTGATTATGTACCACGCTGCCTCATGATTAAAGACAACCATTAGATGCCGCAAGAGGTTTCCATGTCTGCTTCAAAAGCCATGTATAGTCAATGTTTCCTTTGTGGAGTCATATGCTGCATATCTCAACTCAGGAGTCATATGAAGCGTATCAGGATCATTTAGGTGACTAGGTCCAGGTTATTTCAAATAGAGGCTTCAGCATTATAGAGCAATGGAAAATATCCTACCAATATGATGATAGAATAATCAGGAATCCGCTTTTGTTTACTTGCCCAATAAAAGACGTCAACCTAAAATTCTACTTGGTCGCTCTTCCTCTATGATGAATTGATGATCATTCTCAAAAAGTCATGCTTTTCTTATACAAGATTTGGTCTCAAAAGAAGTTGAGCGACTGCAAAAGAATGTAGAGAATCAGGTAAAATATTCCTTTGCAGTTACTACTGTGATGAGTTGGAACACACTCCGGGGACAACACAAAGGGTCTCGACCTACAGTCAGAAGTTGTTTGAAAGAAAGTTAAACACAAGACAAGGAAAATCAAATTGTGGATCCTATTTACTACTCCCGGGAGTACTATTTAGTCTTCAGGTTCGGATGAGGTGACGGCGTTGTGCAACCAGCACTTAGCACAAATCTTGACCTTAACTTCTTCACCTTTGCATGAAGCTCCACCTAGTTTGATGCAGAAAGTCTGCAAACACCACCTGCTCGCTGTATTTGCCAACAAGTTTTTCCAACCTACAACTTAAGTTGTGCAGCACCAAGTTTCTCATTATTATATAGGATCTTCTCTAACCCACTCGAAACCTGCCAACATTTTGTCAAGGCCAGAGCCCTTATCCGTTGGTTACAATTTGTCGGCCAGCCTTTTTCCCTCAGTTTCTTATTTCGTGTCTTTGATGAGACTCATGAAAGTGTGCAAACGCTCATGTTCTTAAGGTTGCTTACCCTTGTTTTGAGGCTTTTTAGCGTGTCTTTACTCTCTATACCCTTATAAATTCCTATAAAGCCTCGATACTGCCACTTCTTATCTTTTTGATCCAGTTGGACATGATTATTCTCTTCATTAGAGTTGATATGCTCAAAAGAGAAGATTTTACGAGGCTGCCAAACTTTAAAAAGAACAAAGAAAATAATGTTGAAAATAGGGGAATATGAGACTACAGCGACCGCAACTCTGTAATTTGTTTTAAGGTGTACATTAGCTTATTTTATATTGTAATATGGTCTTGGTGTGCGATATCAAGTTATAAATTACGACACACAAGTATCAAATAACAATACAAAAAAGGGAAAACCATACTACACCAAAAAAATAAAATAAATAAATAAATTGCAGTATACTGCAACCAATTGGCTGCAGTAGGTTCACCCCCCCTCTGCACCCTTGAAAATAAAGAGCGGAAGTAGGCAATATGGAACAACAAAGACATGCAACAAAAACCACACCTCCAATGAATAAATCTTATAAATCCACAATTATGAATCCACAAAAACCACACATCAGCAGGAATTTATTCCTTCAACGAATAAATTCATGATTTTACTAGGCCAGGTTCATAAGTGGTGGATTCATGAGGTCATTCCATCAAAATCCAAGATCCAAGTATGCATACATACATTTCAACAAAAACCACACCTCCTGTGAATGTTAATTTTCATTTCCTAGCATCGCCTCTTCCAATTAGAAGGCAAAGAATTTGATCACCTTTCACCTATTTTCAAATTTATTAGAACATAGATTAAGATCTTGGTTCTTCTTCGTGATTCAAATAGGATAGCACTACGAAAAATTGCACACGTAAAGAATGCAGACACGGGTTACATGCCAAAGATTTCCATAGTGTCAACCGTCTCCAAAGCAGTTTCTAATAAAACCTGAACGGTTCACCAATACGTATCCATATCGAACCGATATAGATACTCGAAACATCAAAGCTCGTATACCCAAAACAGAACTTTAAAAAAATGACCAAAATGGATTTTCAACTCAGAATTAGGATAAGGGTATTACACTAAATTCAAGTCATCTAAATGAAAAATCAAAAAAAAAAAAAAAAAAAAAACCAAAACAGAAAACAAAACGAAACTAAAACTAAAACTAAAATGTAAAGAAGATAAGAGCATCATTTGAGCAAGTGGAGCAGCTGCTGGTGAACGGTGAAGGAATAGAAGAACATATGAGACAGGTGGGTGGAGGTTGTCGGGGGTGGAGGCTGTCGTTCGATGGAGGTTGTCATTGGCGCAAGATGGTGGTATGGGTGCTACTTCTAGGTTGGTCTTCTATCGTTTCCTTGGGCTCAAGGGAAGACTTACCAAATTCTAATAAGATTGCAAACTTATTCAGGGAAGACTATTTATTATTGGAAATAAAGACTCTTTTCTAGTTTTTAGGTTCGAAAAAAAAGAAAAAGAAAAAGAGAACAAAAAAAAAAATTTGAAAAGAAAAAAAATTTGAAAAGAGAAGAAAAACGCTTTGATTTTGTTTAGGCACTCCTTAGATATGGAGAATGAAGAGTAAATCCTATCGCACTCCTCGCTTTCTCTTTCCTCTTTTTCTAAATTTGTCATCTACTTTTCGCTTAAATTTATTATATCCTTAGATTCCACTCGTGAAATAGCTAGAAAAGTAGGGGCTACTCTAAGTAGATGGAAGTACACCCATTCAGACACATCCTAGTAGCTAAAATCGTACTAGATAACTATCTAGTTTCTAGAATCTCATATCAATGTAATTAACCGGTGTTCAAGAGCCTTGGCAACCACCACATTGGATCTTGATGAATGCTAGAGTAGATTATCATGAACACATTGAGTTGTAAACATAGAAAGTTCTTAAAATATTTAGCTTTTGGAGTAGTAACAACATAAAAAAAAGCTAGTATTTATCATGAACACATTGTTGTTGTTGTAGTAACAACATAGCACCACCAGAAGCAAGTATAGTCCAATACTTAAAAAAGCTCTTCTATGGATAAAAGATGAGAGAAAACTAGCACTTACATATATTGGTCCAAAATCCCATCTATGAGCAACAGGAGCCAAGATAAACCACAAGATAATTAGGAACCAGGCCTTTAAGCTGAGGGATAAAATTGCCATCAGAATGATATCTATCAATCAAAAAATGATATTCAGTTAGCAATCCAGGATTCAAAAGGACATGAGATCAACAAGAGAGCTTACCTGGAAGCTTCAATCTATCGTGCAAAAAAAGATAGAGCCTTCTCTTCCACACATTTGCTGACTCAGGAAGTTGGAACTTCTATTCCTCCATGAGGACGAAAAACATATTAAGAAAGAATTCTGCAGTGAAACTGGCGTTCAGTTAGAGAGAGGCCAAGTAGATACTAACTAAATCATCTTCATCATCTTCGTCATCATCAAATCCTGCACGAGCAGTTCTCACTTGTGCCTTTGGTTTAATAGCCATCGTCACACAATCTGGAAAAGAAAACAAGGCACCAACTCAAATTAAATTGGGAAATTATCAGTAAGTTTACAAATGGTGTAGGGAATTAATTAAAGAAGTTAATGAAAAACTTGAATGGATAACAAACATGTTGTGTCTCATTGCGCTGAAAGCACTGAAAAAGGGAATTCATGTGGCCAGAGCAAACATGGTGTGGCCGGGATGATTGTGAAGAAGTGGGTCAGGCAAGGACGACACAGACAATTACAAACTAGGACAGTACAAGCCTTAATGTTGCTGTTGACAATAGTATATCAACATATATTTTTGCGATCATGAAGCCTAGCTCATATATAGATAGCAACAAAGTAAACTTAATTAAAATGATTAGACATGAATTTAGATCACTATCGCCTTCTCTAAGTTCAATAACTACATCCTCTCCGTTTTTCTTGTCAAGTAATACACTCCCCCTCAAAATAAGGCTCAAGCTTTCAATAGGCAATTCTTTGTTTTCAGCAAGCATCTTCCTCAGATCAGTCACCTGTATGTTAGAAAAGAGGCTTTGTGAGCTTTTGACCAGAAAGTCAAACAACAATGAAAACACATTAAACATGAGTCTTTCTTCTTAATCCAGACAATGCTGTGAAAAGCACACTGACGGGGCCAATGTTGGGGAAAAAAACATTAAAAACTTGCTCAAGGTTCCGAGAAATCAGCCAAAATGGTTCAAAGAGCCATACACTGATTGACTCACCATTTGAGTCAAGTCATATGCACCATAGATGTCAAAAATCATAGGCGGAGTAAGAGGGTAGAACCCTTGAAAGTAATACACGGTTGTCTGAATAGGGATTTTTTTTAACGGTAGATAGAAATAAAGGACTACTGTACATGTTTTTTAATCATACAAATGATAGAAGGAAAACTTTATAACATATGAAAGCAATAACGTGCACTCCACTATTCCATGAACCAATAATGTCTTCCCTTTGTATATGTTTCTTGTTTAAGAATATTAGAAGCAATCACGCAAATAGGTTATATTTCAAATTCGTTCCTGGCCTATACTTCGTTTAGATGAAATGATGAAGACATAAGTCTTATATATACACAACTAACAACTAACAATTAACAAACAACAAACAACAAATCAAATCTTTATCCCATCAAGTGGGGTCGGTTACATGAATACGACGACGTTATTTCAATCTGTCATGTACATCATCTTCTGTAAGATTATGATAGGCCATATCATACTTCAAGGTTTCTCTCATTGTCTTTTTAGGTCTTCCTCGTCCTCTCTTGACATGTGCTAACTCCCAAACTTTATATCTCCTAACAGAAGCTGTGACTGGCATGCGTTTCACATGATCATACCATCTTAATCGTGACTCCCTCATCTTATCTTCTACTGAAACCACACTCACTTTCTGTCTGATAACTTCATTTTGTATCCTATCAATTCTTGTATGTCCACACATCCACGTTAACATTTTCATCTTGTTTACACCCATCTTCTGTACATGCTGTCACTTAATTATCAAACATTCTGACCCATATAGCATCGCTGATCAAATAGCTGTGTCGTAAAACTTTCCTTTTAACTTGGTAGATATTTTAGGATCACATGCCACCCCTGAAGCGTCCTTCCATTTCAACCAATCTATTTTAATTTTATGATCAATATCTGCATTAATTCCTCCATTCTTATGTAGCATCAAACCTAAATATTTGAAAGAATCCGTTTTAGGAAGAGACTTTATTCCCAACAATACATTCTCACTATTTGTTTGACTATTCTCATTAAAAACACATTCCATATATTCTGTCTTAATTCTACTGATCCTTAACCACTTACTTTCCAATGCCTCCCTCCAAGTCTCAAGCTTTTCATTCACCCCTTCTTTCGTATCGTCCACCAGAGCAATATCATCAGCGAAAAATAAACAACATGGTACTTCATCTTGTATATGCCTAGCGAGATCATCCATTACTATGACGAAAAGGTATGGACTCAAAACTGATCCTTGGTGTAAACCCACTTTAATAGAAAAATCAGTCGTTTCATCAACATGGGTTCGCACACATATAGCAGCTTCTTCATACATGTCTTTCACAATCTTGATATACCTACTCGTCACTCCCTTCTTTTCTAAAGTTTTTCAAATCACTTCTCTTGGAACAGGATCATACGCCTTTCTAGGTCGTCAAAAACCATATGTAAATTCTTCTTCTCTATCCTAAAACGTTCCATTACACATCGTAAAAGATAAATAACTTTCATGGTTGACCTACTAGGCATGAAACCAAACTGATTCTCAGTCATCACTGTAGCTTTTCTTAACCTTTTCTCTATCACTTTCTCCTATAACTTTATACTGTGACTCATAAATTTAATTCATCTGTAAATGAAGCAGTTTTGAACATCTCCTTTATTTTTGTAAATGAGAATCAAAGTACTCCTCCTCTACTCATCAGGCATCTTCTTATCTATCAAAATTCTATTAAAGAGTTTTGTCAATCAATTAACTCCTTCCATCCCAAGACATTTTCAAATTTCGATCGGGATTTCATCTAGAACCATAAACTTTCTTGAGCTCCTCCGCTTTAAAGCCTCGTTAACTTCCTCTGTCCAAATACGACGAAAGTAACATCGGTTCATCATCACATCTACTTTCTCACTTGTTTCTTTCAGAGGCACTTCCCTTGTGCAATTAAAGAGTTTGTCAAAATACTTTCTTCATCTTTCCTTAATGTCCTCATCAACCGTAAGAATATACTCGGTAACACACTTTACCTGACCTAAATCCTTAATTCTTCTGTCTCTTGATCTATCTAATTTAAAGACTTTTTTTCCCCTTTTTTGTGTTCAGTCTTTCATACAACTTCTCATACGATTTATTCTTCGCATCGTTCATAGCATATTTAACTTCTCTTTTGGCGCGCCTATACTTCTCCAAATTTTCATCACTATGACATTTAAACAGTGCCTTGTAACATTCTTCCTTATACTTTATCTTATCTTGAATCTCTTTACTCCACCACCACCCCTCTTTATTCAACGGTGGTTGGCCCTTAGATTGTTCTAATGTCTCCTTCGCTATACGTCGGATACAATCAGTCATCGCATCCCACATCTCACATGCACTCCCGTCAAATGTCCATGGACCTTCTCTCGACAACCTCTCTCTGAAAACTTTTGCTCATCTTCTTTTAAGTTCCACCATTTTATCCTTACGAGATTACATTTTGTTTTCTTCTTCTTTTCTATTTGAGACAGAAATATATTTATAACTAACAAGCAGTGCTGAGTGGTCAAACATTCTCCTGTGATAACCTTATAGTCCTTACAATCCTTCAGGTCTTTTCGCCTCATAAGAAAGTAATCAATCTGAGACTTGCATAAACCACTCTTAAAGGTTATCAAATGCTCTTCACGCTTTTTAAAGAAGATATTTGCAATCATAAAGTCATATGTCACAGCGAAATCCAATATACTTCTCCCATCTACATTTCTCTCATCAAAATCAAATTCTTCGTGAATCTCTGAATAACTATCTTTCTTCTCACCGACATATCCATTTAGATCCCCACCAATAAAAAAATTTTCCTTCTCAAGGATTGACTGTACTATTTCATCCATGTCTTTCCAAAATTGAACCTTAGCATCTTCTCCAAGACCTGCTTACGGGACATAAGCACTTACCACATTAATCACTTTCTTCCCAATCAACGCCGTAATAGAAATCACCCTATCTCTCCAACGCTTGATACTAACCATATTTTCTACCAACTCTTTACGCATAATTATACCAACTCCATTCCTAGTCCGACTTTGACCACAATATCATAGCTTGAACCCCGTATTTTGAATAAATTTAATCTTATTTCTGGTCCACTTCGTCTCTTGTAAGCAAACGATATAAATCGCCCTTTTAACCATTATGTCTACTACCTCTAAAAATTTCCATTCAAGGTCCCAATATTCTAACTAACTAAACGAACTATATTTTTTTGGATTAACTTCTTTAACCGTATTCGTCCGTGATGCTGAAACCCTTACTCATTTTTCACTACATCCGGACGTCGATGTAGTGGTCTTTGCCCATTTTTCGAAGTACTCAGGTCGTGCAACGCATCGCTACAGAGATACGCCCCAAGAAAAATTTCACAAGTCGTCATATTCATGTTGAGAGATCCAACGAGATTTTTTATGTGTTGGCTGTCGGCTACCTAACACACAACCCTCACTATTTAATCCGGAGTTGGGACCAACTAGGAGTGGAATAAAAATCACCAACCTAAATAGATTTATATACATAACTAACAAGATAGACGAAAAACAAATACTCCTAAAATATTGATAGAGTATTGATTGGGGGTCAGCAGGCAGGTGTGCCGCAGTGGAGAAGTCTCCGTGCTGCAACGCACTAAGACTGTGGTAGTGGTTTCTGAGCCACGTCATTGTTGGATTGGCACTGCAGTACTGGCAGTGTTCCTCTGTCCAGTTGCTTCTGTTGTTTGGCGCCATATCAGCAAAAAAAAAAACGACGCGCACTGCAAAGCGGCGCCATTTTCAAACTATTACGGGCCAATGTATTTTTGAGTTATTTATTACATATATAAATACCCCATAGACAACAAAAATCTGAATCTATATCACTTCGTGAATTCTCTTCAGTGGCTTGTGAGTTTTTCTTCATCTTGAAGGTTTTCTTTTACGAATTTGATCTATCTTCTTTTGATTGCATACAGTTTTCTTGCATGGACCGATCCTAACAAGGAGAATGAGGAAAAATGGGTTGCCAAACTATCAAATCCTAAACTATTTTACTAGGCCAGGAGCCTAACCGGTGGCTTAATGGTCCAGATGGAAACTTTTGATAACACTGAACAGCTCCAGACTTCAAAAACAAGATATAAAAAAAAAAATATTGAAAATAAAGAGTGAAAAAATGCAATATCGAACAAGGACATGCAAGCACATTAGCTAAACCAAACCTTATTATCTAGTTTCCTAGCATCACCCTTTTCATTATAAGGCAGAAAATCTGAACACTTTTCACCTATTATAAGAAGATTAGTTATGATCTTGGTCAGGGGCGTATCCAGTATGGAGCCAGAGGGGGCAGGTGACCCCCCTGGTTTTGTACATGTAATATAGATATAAATTCTAAGTCTGGTTAAAGACACAAAGATGGTGTTGCCAAATTGGTTTTTTACCTAACTTCGTTTGCTGTTGCCCCTGGTTCGAGTCCCAGCTCTCCCAAATGACTTCTCCTTTTTCGTTTAATTTCTTATTCAATTTACATGCTTTAGTTCGAGTCCCAATTGCCATAAATGTTGGTTTTTTTTAGATCTCTTTTCATATTTTAAATTTACTTATTTACTTACTTCTAATCCAGTACACATGTATTTATATCTTTACTTCAAGCATTGATAATTATTAGACCTATATTTAGGTAAATAATACTCCCTCTGTCTCATAATACTTGTAATCGTTTGACTCGACACGAGAATTTATGTGTGTGTTAAATCTTTATGGAATTTGATGAAGAAAGAATATTTTGTTACGGGTAGTGGAGTTGTTGTGGGAGGAGATAGTGGATGTATTATAGAAAAATATGATTGATGTGATTTTCTTAAGATTAAACATTGACCAAAAAAGAAAAGATTGTAAGTAGATTGGGTCAGTCCAAAAAAAAAAATGTTGTATGTAGTATGGGACGGAAGGAGTATATCATTTGTAAACCAATAACCATTTCAATCTATACTTTTTTTTTCTCGAAACAAATATTTGAAATAAAGAAATAAATAATATAGTTTTTTTTTTAATAAGATTACGTATGATGTAATTGAAACACGTTTACAATGTAAATCTTATAAGCCATTTTGACCTCTCTAGACTTTGTGTCCTGGATCCGCCACTGATCTTGGTTGTTCTTTGTGATTGAGTTAGGATGTCACTATGTAGACAAGGACCATATGGCCTTTTTTTTTTTTTTTCGGCACCGCTTGCAAACCTTCAAATAAGCCCTAGCAGGATTCATATGATTAAACACGCACACTCATTAACAATCTTCATGATACCACACACTTATAAGCAACAAATCATCAATAAACAAATAATCATCCATCCATTAGCATGTTTCAGAATTCTCATCTACTATTGAATCCAGTACAACATGACACCCTCAACTAAACATAGCGTCACAAACTCCAGCTTGAAGCAGCATCCACAAGAGAATGTATCCTCCGAGTCAATTTTCTAATGAAAGGTGACAATGCGCAAGAGGGCGTATCATCGTCACAAGTAAATAGGCTAGCTGACAGCTAGTGACACGAAATCCACCGTATCCACTTCTCAATAGCATTGAAAGAAAGAGTAACTCAAAATCTAATTTCCTGTAGGTGAAGACGTTGATCAAAATCAAAGTTCAAAAAGGAATTACAAACCAACGTAATCTCAAAGTTAGCTTATCGAACCAATATTTATGGAATCGAGAAAAAACAAAGTGAATTCGAAACTTTTCGACACACAAATCGTACTAGGACGAACGCTGAAGAGATACTAGGGTTTGGTGTAGCGAAAGTGGAGATAAGCTAACCTTGAGACGAGAAGGGACGTTGAGGCGAGAAGGGCGAAGAGGGCCTATGGTTTTGAGGATTATTTCCACTCTGTTTTTCTTGTTCTCCTTCGAATCGCCGCCACTGTCGATCACTATGTCATCACCCATTGCTGTGCGTTTCCCCTTTCAATTCGGCGTTTTCGCATGGGATGCAGATCCTCTCTGCAGTTGGTGTTAGGTGCTGTTTGTTGCTGTTGCTGGTGTGTTTTGTTTTGTTTTTTTGTCTTTTTTTTTATTTTTTGATTTATAAATTTTTAAAAATTTGAAAAAAAAATTTAAAATTCTATTAAGAAAATATTAATCTAAAACAAATAAAATCTGAAAAAAAAAACCCATTAAAAGATAAATCCAAAAACAAAACCAAAACCAAAATCAAAATCACCAAATGAACCTGGATCGTTGGATTTTTTATCCAACGGTTCAGATGACGTGTTGTTATCTCCTCAACTGCAGGGGAACTCAAATCTTTCGTCTAACGCTTTGCTGGCAAGTTTTGGAGAAAAAATATTAAAATAAAAACAAAAAAACGTGAATATATCATTATGTGTTGACAACGATTAATAGAGGATGAAGATTATATGATTAGGAAATTTCAAAAATAAAAATAGTTTAAAATGTTACTAACAACAAACATCCTTTTTCAATAATTTTTTTTTACTTGCGTTAGGATGTTTTGATGCCAATAGCAAGTTATTTACTGATCATTCTTCATATTTAACATTACTTTGCCTTGAATAAACATAACAATACGCTCATATATGATGAAATGCTTTGGATTTTTATTGGATACAATAATACTCCATTATGACGAGATCTTTCCTCTCAAATTCAAGGGTACATTCATCTGAAGGTATAGAATCAACGAGGTGAAACCACAGAAGAGACTCAGTGAAGCGACACAAGCAGAGATCAATGAGGCAAAACAAACCAAGGGCCTCAATGAAGTGAAACAGGGATGTTGTTGATCACGATAATGATGGGATCTGCCAGCCTCGTCTCAGCATGGGATCTCCAGTTTCGATGCAAACTCGTTTGCAACCAAAAGCACGGCTGGATTTCCAGCAACCAATTTGTCAATGACCAACTCAAATGTGCCGCCAAGTTGCGACCAAGTCTTTCCAAGTTGCAGTTGATGATAGATTTTAATACAAATGTGACTAGAAGAATTCATGCAAACGGGAGACATGAACACAAAGAACCGCTCAACATCCTATCATTAATAATCTCTTCGCAAAAACACCAATACTGCATAGAATGCTACATAAAAAATACTCCAATAAATGTAACAAGGAAACACCAAAAGAAACTAGAAAATAAACATCAAACTGTAGTTCACTTCAATCCTAGGTTCGCTTAGTGTCGGCCTTCTATGCATCTGTCACATGGAGACGCTCTTGCTATCTAGAATGCACTTATGCTGTCGACATTCTTAAATAATACGAACTAGACATTTGCCATCCTGGTTGAAATTTCCAGGAAGAATGGCTCTAAGGCAAGTGCCAGTGGGTTTTTTCGTGGAAGATCGTACCAAAAACATTTCACCTCATTCTCCTGGAACGATTCATTTGTCTTGACTAGGAGTTTGTTTTCCCTTTGAATGTAGACGACTGGATAAACAGCTTTACCAAAATATCCGAGACATCTCATCTCTTTTGAGTCGTACCAAGCGAGCCCAAGACTCTTGGACGGTACTTGCACCATCAACTGTCAACAGGACCCATAACTCAAACCAATAATTACGAGCATCAAGGCAGCGCAAAATGAAGCAACGTTCACCTAATATCTTAAACGTTAAGGAAAAATTATACTTATAATTGCTTGTCTCCAATGATATCACATGATATTCTAAACTCTGAATGCGGAGTTCAACAAATGATATATGATAGCCCTTCTCTGTGAGATTGAGTGAGGGTTTGCTTGTGACGAACATATACAAAGCGTTGTTCATATAAACGCCTTTGGGATCAACATAATAAGTCAAGTAGTTGTAAAGCGGGCCCAGACAAATGGTTTCGTGCTCCTTCCAAGAATCGCTTCTGAGGCTGTATACATGGATAGCCTGGAGGACCCAAGAAATACTCACAACAACATAGTCATTACTAACATATCCTTGATCGTATTCTACCAGATATTTAAGTTCGTCTTTCCACCGAACAACTCGATCTCGAACTTCATTATATTCACCATCTTTTCGTCCGCGCAACTCACCAACTCCGAAAAGATTTAATTTTTATCAAAGTTTCGACCTTTATCGCAAAGATGCAATCTTTCCATTCGAACTTTCCTTGCGTGACGCAACCTAGAGCTCCGATACTACTTGTTACGAATTCGATCTATATTCAACTCGAGATTCCAATGGATCAGAATCAAACAACGATTAACACGAATAAGAAACAAAACAACAACACGTAAAATTTAATGTGGGAAAAATCTGATCATCAGGAAAAAAACCCACAAGAAACAATCCAGTAATCGAATCACACGATTACAATGATCTTCTCTCTCTACTCTCAATCTCCATTGTGTTTCGTTTAAACTTTAGAAAAAAGCCTCTCATAATTTTTATGACAATCCTCTTTTTCGTGTCTCTCTAACCCTAATACATGGTCATATATATAGGACTCAATTAAAACAGAAGATATAAAAACATGGAGAAAATATCGTCATTGCTTGACGTGGTCATGTCTCCTGGCACGCCCCGTGTCAGGCTGTGTTTCAAGCCTGTGTCTTCATCACGCACGGTTGTGTCTCCTTCTGTGAATTCTGAGACAAACTTCAACAGATATTATGTCGAGAAAATAACTCTAATAAAAATTCAAATAGGGTCACGTTATCATCTTGAACTGTAACCAACAGAAAAAAAAGGAAGATTTTTTTTTTTCTTTTCTATAAAGCACATCATGGGCAGATTTTCATTGCTTTGTATCACATTCACAAATGTTGAGGACCTGTTCGGGAATGTGAGAGTCGCAGGAACCGATCCCCATGATGCGTGTAGTTCAAGGCATTAAGTCATGGTAGAAAGATCCAAACTTTCCCCTCATGCAAATTAAAAACAAATATTATAAGAACCATAAGTTGGTAGTACAGGTACCTTAGAGATAAACCGAGTTAGAGGTTATTACAGTAGCGCAATATACACAATGCATTAATTAAGTCGACACTTGTTATCACCTCAGGGATTTTATCATCAATGCTCCACCCATAGACAAGCAGCAAATGCTCGGAGGTAGGAGAGAACTGCAAATTATCATAAACGGCGTATTCAGACATGTGTAATGACCTACGTTTCTAAGTAACTCAATTTTGGATGGTAATAAACTATCCTAACATTTAATGAAGGATGATAAAAATAGTTTTTCGTGAGATTTTTGTAAATAATCATATGAAATCTTTGTTAATTTTCATATAATCACATGAAATTTCATATTTGTAGAACACATACCCAAATCTTAGGTTATAGCTGAAGTATCAACGGTTGAAAGTTTCGGTGCATTATTTTCAATGATCCATAGGTTAAAGCTCGTAAATTTATCTAGAAAAAGAAAGGTGGGGGGGAGTCAACGAGGCAACCAACAACTATTATGCAAATAACCTAAGATTTAGGTAGAATTTTTGCAAAAGTTTCCAGGTGGTTTTATGCAAATATCACAAGATTTCATGTGCTTATTTCGTAAATCCAAAAAAAAAAAAAAAAAAAAAGTTCTTCAAGGGTTGTCAGAAATAAGAACTTAATCAAAATAAAATGGAGTGATTTGCTTGTTTACGACCTCCATGTGCCAAATGACGACAATTCAAGGGGTTATATATTGTTTTTCATTTTTCAAATCTTGAACCTGAATTACACACAGATTGATTCATGAATTATTCCTTTCGTCCATCAAAAAATATTATATTTTAATTATAAAATTTATCGAGACAAACTTTGAATGAAATCACGTCATCAGGGTGGAGCCAAGGGGCTGAGAGTCCCCGGCCCCAAACATCGTCCCGTTAACATAATTTTTTTTGTAAATATTTATAGTGCATAAGATATTCTGTGACCCAAGTTAGCATGTTGATTGATTCCTTAATACTCCAAATGAACTAATTACCATAAATATCAATCAATGTTTTCCACTTTCTTTTTAGCCTTTTTGTGCAATTGTTTTTTTAATTATCATAAGAAAAAAACGAGTTTGTAGCTAACCATAAACTTGCTTATTTGTTTAAAACGAAAAAATAAAAAAACCTTACTTATTTGTTACTAATATTGTAATTAGATTATTAGGAATACCCTTTGAAAATGATGTATTTACACCTAAGCCTAGATATTTTCTTTAAATC
>JAOVYX010020003.1:0-46747 GCA_035668315.1 Drosera spatulata
GAGACATTACTTTGCAACAATTCAGTGAAACCATCCATGTTAATCCCAAACTCATTGAGTCCAGAACCAAATGGCACGTAACCCTCCCATTGATCCTCTTGTTTCTCAGTCGATGTATCGGACTCGTGATCTCCTCGCCATGTTTGTACCACATTGGCTCGTGACGCTTGATTGGACAACAATGCTGTTATTGTTGTTGTTGGATGAGGAGAGGCGATATTGTGCGAGGCATTGGAACAGAGTTTGGATTGCTGTGCAAGACGCGCCTCTGCCTCTAGGCGAGCTCTTTCCCATTGTGCGATGTGGCTGAGGTTTGCAGCGCTCTTGCTATGGTTACCATCGTTGGTGAGGAGCGTGTCATTTTTCGGCTTGTGGGTAACGGGATCGATCCCCATTTTGGTTAGTCGTTTCTTGAGGTGTGTGTTCCAGTAGTTCTTGATCTCGTTGTCTGTTCTCTTAGGCAAATGCGTAGCGATAGCCGACCACCTAAGACAAAACATTACAGAATAGAGACTTATCATCGATCCATGTAACTACAAATGAAATTGATCGTATAAAAATGAAGATCCTGTTTCCCATCATTACTGGTCTCATTGCCTTTTTGTTCAGTCAATGAATCAGAATCGTAGTCAAACCAGAATTAGACGAAAGAACTATAATTCCGACATACAAATGAGCCGATAAACCGACTAATCAGTCAGTGATGCGGCCAAATCCTATGGAACATGTTTCCATTAAATTAAAATTACATGTTAGTATTTGAAATGAATCACAACAATGTATAATCTCTCAAGATATTTAGTTACCTGTTGCCCAAGAGAGCATGAAGCTGAATAATGGTCTGTTCTTCTTGTATACTGAATTTACCCCTTTTGATATCCGGCCTCAGATAATTCGTCCATCGAAGCCTGCAACTCTTCCCGCATCTCTCCAACCCTACACATTATCCACACAAACAAAGTTGTAATCCAAGACATCCGAACTGAAACACATCAATGCCTGTGACAACGAGTTAGCTAGTCGAACGTATGTACCGGCATTGGCGGGCAATGCGCGCCAGTTACCATGACCGTGTTCCTCAATGTAAGCGAGGAGTTTCTGATCTTCCTCAGGAGTCCAGGGGCCTTTCTTCAACCCCACTTTGTCGCAGCACGGTGACCGACCCATTGAAGATATATGGGATGATCAGAGCACGGAAACCGCAGTGATCAGTTTGGTGACTTTGGTCTTTATGATGCTAAGAGGAAAATGAATGAGAGATGGTGAAAGAAAGGGAGTGATATTGGTGAGGTTTATGTAGTTATGTTCGATGGTAGCGTGGGGGTAGGAAGAGAAGGGTCTTCATATAGATGGGGTTTAGAGATATAAGTAAGGCATTGTTTGGAAATTCGGTGTAGTATTAAAGTGTAACGGCACATAGAAAAATCGATCCTAGACGTCGAAGAACGACGAAGAGGAAACACAAAGAAAGTGTAAGGATTCAAAGGGAGTCTAAGGAGGAAGTTCAACATCCAAACTGAACTTTAGTAACATGTATAGGAAAAGATTTTCTCATATCCAACAAAAATATCTAGATTAATAGATTATGGAATAATGAGAATTAACTTGGCTTTTTTGCTTGGATTCAAATTCCACATCGACAGTCATGATAGTATGAGCATTTGTAAGCAATCAAAATCGAATGGTGTCATAGTCACACATGTAACACTTCTCTAATTCAAAATCCACTTTTGTCCCCCGCTCTCAGCACCGTAACATCCAAACATCGATTGATAAAAAAGTTAACATAGGTGATATGATTATACGAACTGGATAAGCAAGTTATACTAGGAATAAACCTTTGACTCTGATCTATGAAAACGAAATAGCTAAAAGTGTTTGTGCTATAAAAGATAATCAACTATGTATTACGAAGCAATCTTTGTCATCAATGATGGATTCAGTTTTAAAATGTTATTTTTCTTTTTATTTTGAAAAAAAATAAGTGATGAGGATGGCTTCGCATCACGTAATTAACTATAGATCACAAACACTAAGCTGTAAAAAATAATTACATACGTGATACGAGCTGGATGGCCATCAACATTTAATTTTGGTCCCGACTTTTGTCTTCAATGCTGTGTTATTAAATGGATCCCCACGTTATATTTTTTCCCATTATATGTACAGTCCACGTGGTAGCCTTTGTAACCAGTAAAAACTCATATTTTCTTTCCAAATATTTATAACATATATAATATATGAATATATATTTCATTTTCATATCAAATCACTTCTAATCATTCCGTAATATATATTACATTGAACTATGTAACTTACACAAACATTAATATCTCATAATAAATTTACAAACAAATTACACATGACGTCGTTATAGTTATGTCAAATTTTATATCGATACGCGTGCCTGATCAAAATGATAGAAAAATCAATGGGACGAAGAAAGTACTATAAGAACAATAGATGCATAATTGTGTATTCTCTCATCCTCGGCTTATCCAAGAACAAAACATAATGCTGTAAAACGGAAAAAATATCGTAAAACATCGAACGTTTTGAATTTTACGGAAATTGCACCATGTATTATATGTTCAAAGATTAAATTAAATTAAAGATGATTACGAGATTATATGGGTTGTTTCATTGTGTTAGTGGCGTGGGGACACTTAATAGGTTCACGAAGAGGCTGTCAGTCTATCAATTTGCTATCCTTGGTGACGCAAAGTCCAAAGAAGTCAAGCAATTCACATTATACGATCCACTCACTCGATAGATCAAATTCAACACAATAATTATTGTTATTTTTTTCATTTTATAATATAAATAATATTTATTTATATAAATCGTTTTAAATATATATAAAATATTTAATAATCTTTTTATAAAAAAACTCAAAATAATCATGATATGTTATAATATATTCATTATCTATTGACTTTATGAACAGTGTTTGATTGAATTTGAGAAATGTTTTTTTTTACTCTCTCCTTCGCATATTATTAGAACAGCTATTGTATTATGTTATAGTATGAGTATAAATCTTTTTTTTCATAAAATCACATATGATCGTCCAATAATATGTATTAATTTAAAACACGTAATTATATATGTGAAGTGAACTCAACTATTAATTCAAAAACTTAAAGTAATGGATTACTGATAATTCATATATATATATATATTATTTTCTTTTTTTTTTGTGATCAATATGAATAAATCAATGCACACGTATCCTGGACATTTTTTAATGAGCAGATTGATTTTTAAGTAAATTATTTGAGGCTGTTTTTGACTTATTGACTTTGTGGCTTATTTTTCAAAAAAACAGGCCTTCAATTTGCAGCTTGGCTTGCAGCCAACATGCATGTTTCCTTAATGTTTCTTGTGAAAATGAACCATTAATTCGATGTACATTTTGTTAATCCCTATTGTTTCGATCATGTTTTTCAGGTTCCCAAATCCTTTTATGTCTTAAACAGATATCTTTTGTCAGATAGGCCCTCTCACCCTTGTTAAAAGCAGACTGTTTGACATAGGGTCAAAATGTTGATAAAATTGAAAAAGTGTGACAAAAGATCAAGCTAGCTAGGTAAAGTGTGCATGTGACTACAATAAATAACCGAAAATCAATAGAAGCTTTTATCTTCCTCTCTTTAATTTCGTACTATACTGTCCATCACAGTGGGGGTATATTGTGACTTCTTGTGGACCATAATTCGTCTTTGAATGATTTGGACCCCAAACAAAGTTTTACATGGGCAGCAATCATTCAGTCGTACATTTTTAAGTTTTCTGTCCTCATCTCGTTTTCCTTGAGAAATAATCACATTTATTATACGTATTTGGCATAATATTGAGTACTTCTCGTCCTTTTCGATCTTAATAAATACAGGAGCACCAGAGTTATAGTTACTGTTGTTCTTTTCCTCATCTCCCTACTATTCCAACTACTAATTAATCTCCTACATGCATAATGAGCATGAATTAGATCACTATTAATATACATTATTTAGTCGTTATGTGCTTTTTCACTTGTGGTTCTAGGATATCACCTTTATAACTAGCTAGGTTTATAAGTTAAAGCGATAATGCCGGATTGACCAACACCAAACTAAAGCGTGCTCTAGCTAAGCTTAGATTAATGGTTGTCATATAGCAAAAGTTGCGTAGACGTTTAGAAATCGATTAAAGGTCTGTCCATATTGAGATTGATGATTAAGGTAAGGGGTGCTTGATATGATTGCTTAAAATACTGAAATCCAAAATCAATCTTATAATCAATAGTCAAAATCAAATTTATACCACATCAAACAAAACTTAGAAAATGAAATCTTTTTCAAGATTTTAGTTTTTCAGCTTTTGTTTATTTATTTTGAAAAAAAAATCTAAAATTAAGTCAAATAGTTTGAATTGGTTAGTTACAGAATTCAAAACAAAGATCTAGTATGAGATGATGAAAACCATGACAAACACGGCCTACGAAATTTTATGTAGCTCTGACTCATTAGATAATCCTCAAAATAGACGCACGGTTTGTTAGAAGAATATGATTAATAATGATAATTTATCACTGATTATTTAATCCCTATCCAAGGGATTATATATATGTTTCCATCCTTACCTCACCTCTCTAATTTATCTCAATATATGAGGATTACTATCGTTTCACGATAAATAAGAGAAAAATGCTCAAATGTTGGCCATTGTTTTCTTTTCTCTGTCTTATTCAAAACTTCAATAGTTTTAAAACTAGTTTCCTTAAAAAAAAAATTATCGCGAGATATCACCTACCCAAGCTAATTCCTATATCCCATCCTTTTTTTTTCAAAAAAAGTATCAACTTGACTTTAAAAAAAAAAAAAACAACAATCAATAGTTTTCTGTTTTTATAGATTATACCTTGACCTTAAAAAAAAAAAAAAAATCAAATCTATAGTTTCCTGTTTTGATAGATTATCTTTTAATCTAGGATCAATCTTGTCTCTGTCTCCATCGATCTTTATATTGATCAATCTTGTCGATCAATTCATCCTCTAATGACAAATTTGATGGATTCATCCATCAATAGTACAAATCAAAATTTCGGTATCAAGAAGTATAAACTTTGCTTTATATATATTTATAAAATGGACTTCTTATTATTGATACAACGAAACAAGATCAAATGTTTAAATTTCACTTACTCTTACAAAAAATAGTTTCACCGTAGAATTATCTTAATTTATATAATATATAATACATTAAACTGACAAATGGGATCATGAGTTGTTTTTTTTATACATGTATATCAATAGAACGTATACCAGAGAAAAGTAAGTATGAAGTTAAAGTGTCATTACAAATGAAATATATTAAATCTTTCATCATAAATATGACGCGTTATTAAATGGAGACAAAAAAAAAAAACAAACAAAATTTTAGTATCAAGATGTACAAACCTTGATACACCAAAAAGAGGCCAAATAGGATGTTAAAGTAAAGTAAAGTCATATTAGTTCGTATTCTAACACATTAAAGTGACAAATGGGTAAATGATGAGTTGTTGTTCTTTTATACACGTACATCAATGGAACATATGCAAGACAAAATCAAATATTATTATAAACCAAATTAATTAGGTTAAATGTAATCATAAATATGCAGTATTGTAATTAATATAAGACTAACCAAACTTGGTAAGGAAAAAATCAAATTTTGGTACCAATAAAGACTAAATTAGCTTGATATATATAAATAGAAATCTTTAATATGATTTATTATAACATTATTTATGTAATTCACATTATGTGCAAAAAAAAAAAAAAAACTATTTATACTACATACATCTATTTAAAATCAAATAAAAAATCTGAAATATTTGAAAGTTCTATGTCGTGATGGTGTTAAACTCTCAAAGTTTGTATATTCTAATGATGTTATAGTAATCAAACAGATATGTAACAATATTGGAATAACATGCATGTAATAATGAAAATACATTACAAATTAAATATATTTGATATAGATCCTAAATATTGTGTCATTAATGCATAACTATCCAAACTTTGTATCAAAATAAACCAAAATTTAATACTAAGAAATATTAAATTATTTTTATATATACAAATAGATAAATAGATGTGTTTACGTTCTATCTTAATACTAAAACACCTAAAAAATAAAATGAATGATTTTAAAATAAAGAGAGGAAAGAGAGAATTACAAATAAATTTTCAAAAACAATCTTATTTACCAATAAGTGATGAGTGAATTTATCAATAAGTCCACAAAACCTCATTTATTTATTAATAAGTGTTATATAAGATTTTTATTACCAAAAAATTCTCTATCAAAAGATATGTTCTAACATGCCCTTATTTGAGTTTAGGAAAGAAAAAGATTACACCAAGTAATGGATCCCAAAAAAGGAAAATTTATACGATAATGATTATTACATTTCATATTCTCTTGAGACGGGAGACGGGAGACATGTAGAATATGAAATGTATCAGTAGATGTAAAGAAACTAAGGTGCACTCTGTCTTGGAGATCATCGCCATCGACAACAGCGCTTTCTTCCTGATGCACTGTGTCCTGGAGATCATCGACGACGACAACAGTGCCTTCTCATGACACACTGTGTCTTAAGACAAGACCGCCCTCAGCGATAATAGTGTCTTCTCATGGACGCACTGTGTCTTGAGACGACACCGTCAACCGGCGACAAACAGTGCTTTCTTCCCTATGCACTGTGCCTTCGAAGGTAAGCAGAGAGGGGAGACGAAGCGACCTTGCTTGGTCATGGATGCACTTTTGAAGGCCAGTAGGAGGATCATCCGCCCAAAACATCGGATTTTTCACTGAATTCGCCGCCATCATGGGATCCCACGTTGAATCGCCATCGCTGTGCATTTTCCCTTCTCTGTTTCGGCACGGTCGTCTCCTTGGTTTTTTAGGGTGGAATATCCAATATTGAGTAGTCAACTATCCATTATGACCAGGGACAGTAAATGTAGGTAATCAATTTTCTTATCTCACAAAAATGGAAAGTATAAGATGTGAAATGGTATGATGCGACAAATTAAAAGGAATGAACTGAGTATTAGAACATAATCGAAATCTTCATTTTTTAAGGGAAAAAAAATGATAATTGATAATTTATGTGTCTTTTTTTATGTGCCTTTTTTTATAAATACATTTCAAAAATGACATTTATTGATAATTTACATATAAGTGATACACAAGATTTTTTTTAATTAATAAGTTAGCGATCATAATTATGTCTTAATATGCCCTTCAATTATAAATATATAAAGGTAGGTTTATTTTGTTACTAAAGTTTGGTTGATCCTAAATAAAATACCCATCAAATTTATGATTCCCAATTAAATGTATTTAATAAACAATAAATGATGCGAACATACAAAAAATCCAAAAATATTCATAAAATAATACATATGGAAAAAAAATTCCCCAAAGACACAATTTCATCCAATTTTCCTCTCTCTCCTTCCAATTTCATCCAACGGCCTGGACTGCTTCGTTGAGACGTTGAATGGAGGATTAGGGGTTGGAGTGGCGGGGATCGGGTTGAGGCAAATTCAGTGTCCATTTTTACTTTTGATTGTCTTTTAGTTTCTAAAGTTAGTAAAGCTTGTTTTGTCCTCCTTGGATCACTTCAGAGTTGAGTCATACATCGGTTGAAAGATTGATGTCATGAATAAACCATGTCAAAAGTGTTGGTGAGTCAATAGTTTGTGACTTGTTTTCCATAGCTTGACACCTGATTGATCATGTTTAAGGCTGTGTTTCATTTGTTCATGCTCTGGTTTTTTTTTTTTTTTTTTTTTTACATTCGTTCTGTTTTATTCAGGAATATACGCTCTGTTTCATTTTTGTACATGCGCTCTATTTCATTTTTTTTTATGATGTCGAGATCTGATGGTGCATAGTCTCGTATTAATATTATGTTTCATTTTCATGCGCTTTATTTCATTTGTTCATACGCTCTGTTTCATTTGTACATGCATTCTGTTTTGAAACAGAACGCCTGTTCTCACTGACGCTTTGTTTCATTTTTGTACTAGCGCTCTATCTTCATTTTTGATCATGCGCTCTATTTTCATTATATTCAGACGCTCTGTTTCATATTCCGACGACGTGGTCGGATTCCGATGACGTTTCAGATTGTGACGACGTGGTCAGATTGCAATGAAGATTTTGTGATTTTTTTTGTACAAATACTATTGCTGTAAAAGCTAGTTAAGATGTAAGTATGTTCTTTTGTGCTTTGTGATTGTTTTTTGTGTGCTGGTATTTGCGTTATGTGTGTTTGCTTTATATTTTGTTGTCATTTTGAGGATAAGTGAAAAGAGAGTTTTGTTGGAATCATATCCATTTAACTATTATTAGGGTTTTCAATGGGGATGCGTCAGTTTTATTTGTTCATGCACTCTATTCATTCGGGAACATACATTCTATTTCATTTTTGTACATACGCTCTGTTTCATTTGGGAACATTCGTTCTATTTTATTTTTGTATATGCTCGTTGTTTCATTTGTTCATACGTTCTATTTCATTTTTTGTACATACGTTATTTTTTATTCGGGAACATACGCTCTGTTTCATTTTTTGAACATGTGTTCTGTTTTTATTTGTTCATGCACTCGTTTTTATTTTTTAGGTGATGTCAAGATTTGATGATACTTAGTCTCGTATTATTATTATGTTTTATTTTTTATTCATACGCTTTATTTTATTTGTTCAAACGTTCTGTTTCATTTGTATATGCGCTCTTTTTCATTTGTTTATGCGCTCTATTTTATAACAGAATGTCAGAACAGACACTCTGTTTCATTTTTGTACTGGCGTTCTGTTTTCAGTTTTTATCATTCGTTCTATTTTGATTTTATTCAGGGATCTATTTCATATTACAACGACGTGGCCAGATTCTGACGAAGATTTAGACTACGTTTCAGATTCCGACGATGTGACCGAAGTTCAGCGAAGATTCCGCTGACGTGACTGGAGTCCGACAAAGATTTCGTCGACGACGACGTGATTTCGACGAAGTTCCTGACGATGACGGTCGGATTCCGACGAAGATCCCGACGGTGATTGGGTGATGGTAGGGGTTGGGGTGGAGATGAGAATAGGGTTAGGGATTTAAATGAGATTGATGAATTGTATGTGTTTGGAATTTTGATTGTTTGTATACCTTTTTGATTTTTCTTTTCAATTTTTTGTATTTTTGGCTGATTTTTCCTTTAATATATAGTAACACTTCATTGTCCTTATAATCAAATATGAATCAAATATTTAAACTAATAATAAAGTTTTGAATATTTTTCGTGTTCCTTTCTATTTGCATTATAACCACAAATATCAAATGAAAAATTATAAGGACAGAAAAAACAAATAAAAATGATAATTTATTATGATCAAAGTATATATATTTTTCCAAATTATTATGAATAATATAAACGGAAAAAGGAGCCTAATGCAACGTTAGCCAACTAGATACTGCGAATTTTTTTTAATCTTTTTTTTCTTTGATTTGAAATTGAAAAGAATATATCTTTAACGTTAGCCAACGCTAGCCAACTAGATACTTCGATTAACTAGATTTGAAATTGCATTTATTTTTATCTTTTTTTTCTTTGATCCAACGGTTAAAAATAAGTTCGCGATAGTTAGTTGGTTAATGCTATATTAACCTCTTTTCTCGTCATATAAAATGTAGTACTTTTCTTCAATAATTTTAAAGTATCAATTATCAATAGATGTTACTTTTTGAGCTTATTTATCAAAAATTGACACCTTATTTATCAATTACTATTTGGTTTCTTTATTTGGATTTTTTCTATTCCTATTCTATCCTCTTGCATTAAATATTCTCTTTCCTTCCTTATCTTAGCTTGATTAACTTCCCATCTTCGTCTTCGTTTATTTTTTGAAATTTGAATCAGATAAAATCATGATTCTCTTTCTTTCTCGCCTTAATCTTCTGGACTCTAATTAATGCCCACATTGACCGACACATATTCCTTTCATCTTCCTCCTTTCTTCATGACATCAACGACTTCCACCACCCATCAATTCCATCAACCACCACCACTACTTTTCCTTGGTCTCGCCCTGACACCATCAAGACGTGCTAGAGTCCCTTGTGACAAACAACTACTCCGGACGAGGAAGCAAGCCTGTAAAACTCTTCCACTATTTTTTTCTATTGCAACCTTTGATGAGAATGAAAACTTTATGTTGGAAGAATAATAAGCTTTGCACTCAAGCGATGAAGACAATCATTACAGGTGTATGCCTGCTTTTCACTATGATAAGGGCTTTTGGTGGTATAGATAGTCGCGGTGGTGAAGGGTCGATGAGATGATAAAGTGCACTGTTTTTGTTCTCTTATGCATTTGGACGACACACTGTTTTTTTTCTTCGACGTACTGTTTCATTGCTTCGACGCATCGTCATGGAGGTGAAATTGTATTACTGGATTTGATGAATCAAAGGAATACTAACTTTTAGAATGAAGTGTTTTGATAACTTATAATTATTCTGTCAGATGGTTTGAATCAGAACAATGAAAGCTCTGTACAGAACAGTTGGTTTGGGTCAGATTAGTCTTCTGGGTTCTATGGTTTATGTCGTCTATTCAGATGGTCTGTGAATATTAGTCTTACTTCTGGTCAGATCAGTTATTAGATTGGTTCAAAAAGATAATAGAAAGCTGTTGTTTCTAGTCAGATCAGTTATCAGATTGGTTCAAAGATATTGATAAATCGTCAAACAAGTATCTGACATAGTTAGTCTTCTGGTAAGAAACTTCTCAAAGCAATAGCTGGACTTTTAGAAAGAGAAATTCGGGAATGATTAGAGAAAATTCACCCAACCTTGCATATATAAAGCACGAGTCTACAGAGAGAGACATCAAAACCAAATCGAAAAGCACTTCTACAATACTGAAATAAGAATCAAAGTGCTCTCAATTTCTCTCTCCCTTTTCCATCTAAGAAAAGTTTTCATTTATCATTCATGAATCTGTTCATTAAGAACATCATGTCGAAGACGATGATTGTCGTAAGTCTTCATACTCTACGAGTTTGTGTTTACAATCCATTTTGATTGATTGTGTTTGAAAGATCATGAGCGGATCAGGTTGTTATCAGATTTGGTGAGATCTGATTGTGTGTGAAGGTTGAAGAGTGAGCCGGAAAACTCTGTCTGTTGGACTGTGATACGAAGTGACCTAGTGAATTCCCTTCTTGTGTTCTTGATTTTCTGCTTCTGCTCTGTTTGATTTATTGGTGTTGATCTGATCGTTTGTCTGAAATCACCATCCTGTTTGTTAGAACAGATCATCCAGATTCTTGACCATACATCCTTTTTTGGTTGACAATTGATTTTTGTTAGATCAGTTATCTTGTTAGTCTAAAAGATCATTTATCTTATAGTTAAAAGTAAGTTGTTAGAATCTTGAATAGGCAATAATCCATTCATCGTCTGTTTGTGAGCTTTTGATCAGATTCGATTAGGTTCGGTTGATTAGATTATTGTTTCCGTTGTGCATAAGATTTTTAATTGCTGAAAATTTGAGCCGAACAGCCTATTCACCCTCTCCTATTGCTAAGAGTTAACTCTATGATTTATCAAAAGAAACCATATACAGTTGGGGACAAATACCATCCCTACTCTTGGATAAGTATTTTTCCACTTAAAAAATCACAATAATCCAAAAACAGATTTGCTCGATTAGACAGAAGAATGGGAAATTGTTGGGATCGATTTAAATGTTTTGTCTCAAGATGTTCCAACCATCAATTTTCTACAAATTTCTTGATTCGTTATTTTTATCAAGATCTCTTAGCCACAGACCATGGTCTGGTCGACGCGACATGTGGTGGAGATCTTTTAGCTAAATAATCACGAGTTATGGCAGCTAACTCTCAAGACTTCAATCGCGATGATGATCTCTCTAGTGATGTCTATGAAGTATCGAGTTCTTCCAGTTCTACCAATCAAAAGCTTGACCGTTTGACAATTTAATCACTTTGATGGTTCAAAACAAAAACAACATTGCACAACTCAAACTTTGTGGAATTTGTTCTACTCCTGGTCATGCCATCGATTTGTGTCCAACTCTTCATGAAAATGAGCAAGTGAACGCAATGGGTAATTTTTCTGGTCTTCCTAGACAAGAAAATGCTCAAAACATGACGTATAATGAAGGGTGGTGCAATCATTCAAAGTTTAGGTAGAGAACTGATAACCAAAACTTCAAACTAATCAGTCACAACAATCGTCCACCTAGATTCGTTGATCAAAATTATTCAAACCAAAATCTCCAAAATTCTAACTATCAATCTTTAGAGGAACTTGTGAAGGCAATGTGTAGAATTTCAACAAATTTTCGAAAAGAAATACGCTCAAGTATTTCTAATGTTGAAAACCAAATGAGCCAATTACCTCAATAAGTCAATAAATTTAAATCTCAAGTATCAAACCAACTTTCCCCCTAACCATTTAACCCAAGAGAGAATGTGAGCTCAATAACATTGAAATATGATAGCAATACAAAAAATGAAGGAAGAATTAAAGAACAAGATCTTGGAGTATTTTCTATTCCATGTGTTATAGCTAGAATTACTATTCTTGACTGCGTGCTTGATTTAGGATCATCTGTCAAATATCATGTCGGTTTTTTTTTTGTTTGAATCTCTTGATCTTGGTCCTCTTTTGTCGACGAATGTTAAAATACAACTTATAAACGGACCTTTAATTCGTCCTGAAGGTTTAATTGAGGATGTGTTGCTTAAAGTAGATAAATTGACCTTTATAGTTGAATTTTAAGCTTTGAAAATGAAAGAAAATTTTATTGATTCATCTAACTCATCATCTATCCTTTGGGATAGACCTTTTATGCGAACAATTAGATTATTAATTGATGTTGACAAAGTTATTCTTTGCATGGGAAATGGAAATGAAGAATTATGCATTAATGTGTTTGATGATGAAAAGAATAAATCAATCGAAACTACAATAAAGTCACAACTCTTGAAGAAGATGTGTTCGATGACTTAGACAACGTGAATTCAATATTGGATTTCTTTGAGTCCTATTCAGATGATATTAATGTCATTCATGACAATGCTTCAATTGGTTGTTTGCAAGATGACTTAGTTAAAGAGACAAATTTTATCACGGAGAATGAGAAAGGGAATTCAATGATTAATGCTAATGTTGATAAAGTTAATGAGCACTTGGTTGTACTTGAAAAAGAAAATATTGAAAATATTGATTGTGAGCAAATGCATGTTGTTGTTAACAATGAAATTCCAAAAGAAAGTGTGTCTCCAATTGATAAGGTCTTTCAAGAAAGAAAAATGGTTATTTCTGTCATCAAGCTAACATTGTAACTAATCATTTTTTTTTCCCGTGTTTCGAGGTGCAATTTGAAGAGCCAACGGATGAAAAACATATGGATTAAGAAAGATATTGTTGAGAATGCAAGAGCATGGAAATGTCAAAAGGAAGTTTTTCAAATTTGGATTGCCCAGAACTTTAAGGGACATTCCCCATTTCTACGAGGCGATCATAAAACCAACATGGACAAGGACATTCTTGTTAAGTTTAATTAACGAAGTTTAATTAACGAAGTTTGAGCATGAAGAACGTTATAAACGATTGGTTAGAATGGGAGTTGAAGGAACTCAATACATGGACAAGGACATTCTTGTTAAGTTTGGACTGTTCGATGATGTTAAAAAAGGATACTGAGAAATGCTAAATGGGAGAACTTTGTGAGCGAGAAATAAGCAACCTACGAGCGAATAACTCTGGAATTTTTGAGCATCTTGGAGATCAATATCGAAACAGATGAGTATCCTGAATCTGGTTTCATTACTTTTCAACTTTTCAATACTCCTCATGTGATAACCGTGGACGATTTGAATGAACTTGAGAATTTTAGGAAAAATGGACATAAACGACCACCAGAAAACATAGAATGGAATTTTCGTACATTTTGGAAGTCTATTTCTGGTAAAAGTGCTTGTAATGAACAAACTGCAGTTGCTTCTATGATCTACAACCCAACGTTCTATTATCTTCTATAATTAATGAGCCATACAGTTTTTGGACAACCCTAACATGAAAATTTGAGGAAGGATGAGATTATGTTTTTATGGGCAATATACAATGAAAAGAATATTGATTTTGCATCTCACATAGCTCGTTATTGGCATAATTTTTCTTTGAATAGAAAAGATCGTGTAGTTTTGGAGATTTAGTTGCACCCTTTGCTATAGCTTTAGGACATAATTTGAGTGCTAAAAGAATTATAATGGCTAATACACTTGGACACAGCTTTATTGCTAATACTCGTAAATTTTGATATCATGTTGATTATTTTTCGCTATTATTTCATTACAATCTTGGAAAACGTTTAGTGCTACGTGCAATATTTCATTGTGCAGTTTTCCTTGTGAAAGCGTTTTGGCTCTTTTCGAAATTGGATTCGAAGATTCATGGAGAGAAGCGAAGAATGGAATGGAAAGACGAGGATTTTATTGGTTCAAACATTGGAGTATTTCTCAAGAAGTTAAAGACAACAAAACTTATGAGTATAAGGTGATTAGTGTGAAAGTACTCATATTTTTCTAAGTTAATTGCTTTGTTTTAGGTATATTTTGTGTCGTTACTTTGTGTCTTGTGTTTAGTTTAGTTCTTAGAAGATTGGTACTACTGTTTGTTTATTTTTGTCACAGAATTGATCGAGAGAAGATGTTTTACGCAAGTTATGAAAAGCGATCAAAGTATGAAGACCCCTTTATGAAATGTTTCGGTGAATTATGATGGCATGGAGGCTAAACGATGCATTTGGTGTTGTTTGAGCTTAAAGACGTTTTTGAGATGTATTACGAGAAATAGAAGGAGTTAGGATGAATGTCAAAGCAAGACGGGATGAATTTAAGTAATCTGTGCTCGTCACGGGCGTGACGGATGCCATGGAGGAAGGCTATGTAGATCACGGCCGTCACGGACGAGACGGGCCTTGTCACGGGCCCTGTACAGACAATACTCTTTTGCCCAACGATTTTTCACCACATATCTTTATGTTATTTGTTTTCCTATAAATAAGGACGTTATATACACGATATGTACGTAACTTTATCAGTTTTTTGATAGATCTAGGCCTAAAAAACCTAAGGTTTCTCATAGACTTTCTACTTTGCTTATGGATTTCTGAAGTTGTAATTCAATTAGAGATTCCTGGACTACTTTTATTGTTGTTCTTCAATCAAGTATAAACCTTTATCTCTCTCTTTTGATGATGTGTCCATTACTTGTTGTTTCAATCGTGTTTGTGTTGTTTAATTCTATCATGAGTGAGTAAATCTTTGGTAGGAGACTCAATAATGAAGTTCTGGTAAAGGGATTATGAGATTATGGACTTAACATGATTGAAACCAGATTTGTTAATGCTATGATTGTTGTAAAAAAATTTCAACTTTATCTAATTAACAACTAATACAACTTGGATGGATCACCTAGGTTATGCTAGAATGTTAATTATGCTAATGACACATTCTCATTTGGCCATATTAGTAGCATCTAAACAATGTGATACATTCTCTTTTTGTAATGAACTGATTAGAACCTTTTGCATGTGAATTGATAAAAAACGTCTTTTTCTCTTGATTCATGTTTGGTTTGTTTCTTATTTGATGCAATCTTATTTAGTTTGACATATGCATTCTCTTTTGGTATGTTGGATCATTTTGATTAGGTTGATTACACATTCTTATTTGGCAGTCAACATTTTCAGAGAACGTAATATAAAAGACCATTATTTTACAATCAAACCAATCAGAGAACAAATCAACTTATTAATCACATCAATTGTTATCAATGATTAATCCTATATGGTAGAATGGATCTATGAAGTTTCCTACATTTTAATCCAATAGTTTACAATCACACTAGAAATACATAGCTTAGTAATTTAATTACTTTCTTAGATCTTATTACTTAAACTTAGCTTCTTTACATCAAATCCCCCCCCCCCCCCTTAAAAGCAATTACTTCAGAATTAGTTTAAATCATTTGAACAACCGTCTATGTGGGATCGACCCTTACTTCCACTAATATATTAATTTAATTAATTAATAACGATAGTGAGTGAACTTAAATTCTAACTTTATACGTCTGATGACACTCCTATCAAACTTTTGACATCGTTGTCAGGGACGGTAATAGTGTCAAACTAGTGATTTAAATTAATTATTGGTTTGGTGTTATTCTGTTATTGTGAATTTTTATTTTTGCTATTTATTCATATCTATTATTAAGGTAGTTGTGTCTCCAATACTGCATGAAATTGAGGAATGGAAAAATAGTATGTGAAAAGGTAAGGAATATTGTTCAAGATTTTGAATCTAGAGGATCTGGATATTTTATGCCCCTTAGTCAAACAACAACTCCCTCATCTTCATTTTCAAACATCAACAAAGGACGTAGGTATTCCTCTATTGAATTTAAAAAATTAGATATGGCAGAAAACACAAATAATATTCCTCAAAAATTAGGCAACAATGCAGCTAATAGTGCAGAAAATTATGCAAATCGAACTTTATGGGAACTTTCAGCTCCTACAGTTGAAGACGAACCTCTTTGCATTATTATACCTGAAGTCAATGTTCCATTTAAACTGAAATTTGGATTTTTAAATAAATTTTAAATTTTTAATGGACATACTAGCGAAGATCCCTACAGACACATCAAAGAGTTCCATGTTTTATGCAAATCCAATAGAACAAATGGTGTCCCTGTTGAAACTGTGAAATTGTATGTCGTTTCTTTTTGTCTACATGGTTATGCAAAGGACTGGTTATATGAACTACCTTCTAATTCAATCAATACATTGGCTGAAAGGAAAAAAATTATTTTTAGAAAAATATTTCCCATCTTCACAAACTACAATTCTCAAAAAGGAAATTTGTGGAGTAAAACAGAAATATGGGGAAGGTTTTCATGAATATTAGGAGAGATTCAAGAGACTGTGCAAGCTCTCAAGCTCTCCACATCACAGCATTGCTAAGAACTTGCTTATTCAGTACTTTTATGAAGGGTTGCTAGCAGAATATCGACATGAAATAAATGCTTCTAGTGGTGACACACTAACGAATAAAACACCTACTTAAGAAAGTTAATTCAAATATCAGCCCACAACTCTCAAGACTTCAGCTCTAGAGATGAAAGGAATGATGGAGGAAGTTCTAGTATAGATAATGTAACGTCCCGAGCTCCGTTGGAAGGACACGTGGCTTTATGCCATAACGAACCCTGTTCATGACAAGTCTAGAGGTATCAAGAGCCAAAGAAAATACCTGTGATGCTTCAGTTCAACCTGCTCAGCTATTACAAATCATTTTTCATCAGTAGTGCGGAAACTATTTAATTTCATAGTTTGGAGACATGATTAGTACATGGCATTTATTACACAATCAAAATGACTACAGGTTTCATCATAATATCTCCCAAAATGCATAAGGCGACTAATGTCCTCACTGGTTGTCTGGTATCTCACTTACAAATGGAATACATAACCCGTGAGTATGAAACTCAGTAATCTAGAGTATATGCCTCACATTTGCAGGGCACTCCTCCGACTATGGTGAATCGATGAGTATCAGTAAAACATTTATACTTTTTAGGAAAATAGGTATGCCATACTATGTGTGAGTATTTGTATGATTTCACATTTCTTATGCTTCTTTTTTTTTTTTTGTTAGCATGGGCCCATGACTTCAGAGTTTTCAACAGACAAACTCTGAATTCAAGACTTGTCAATCATCGACCAGACTACAAGAATTCGTCGATTCGATGCCTACGTGCCAAGATTATATGCCGTCTTACATCTTAGTGGATAAAGTGCGCTTCCAACGGACTTATTTTCCCCTCGGTGGGATAGATTTAGGCTTCCATGCAGAGAGTAACCAGTGGCCGCACCACGTTCGGCATTGAAGCCGCTGCATGCATGCTAAGAGGATGAGGGCTGCCCAACTCTCCCTAACTAGTTCAGTTCACCCATGACGATGATTTAAGAAGATTGTCTAGAGTTCAGTCTTGAAGACTTTTACTTGACATTCGATAAAAAATTTCAAGAAGGGACATCATGCTCAACCTTTTTCGCAATAGTTTCAATAGATCAGATCACGAGAGTATAGGATACAGCCTCCAACACATCTTCAAAGTAGTACGACAGATGAGTTGACAGTTCATGCACCATGTACAGTATTCAGCCTTTATATTTGATTAGCTGTTCATCGTTGGTTTATATCTTATTTATTCGTATGTCTAGCGGTGTAAATCCCAAACTCGTTTCAATGCTTTCTTAGGCATGCGTTATGATAATTTCATTTAGCGTTGTTCATACATGCATATTTAATATCCATTTCTATACACAAGGTTCATGTATCACATATACACGTCTAGGTTAATCCTTCACGATGAATGTGCGCTACAACTCCAAGCAATACATGAAACCCGAATTACTAGATCATATCTCACTACAAACAAGGTCTCAAACATGCAGGAATAGAATCGAGCTCCGAAATGAAAATAAACGTCTCGTATCGGGTTAAGTTACCTTGAGTGTTTGTTTTTCCTCGCCTCGTTTTGTCACTTGTTGCCCGTCTCCGTTGCTGTTTCTGTTTGAAGATGGCGGTGATGACGCTTGGGAGTTGATGACGAGGTGGTGAGGCGTTTGATGTGTGGTTGTCTTCACGGCTGTGCGGGGTGATGATCATGGCGAGGATGGCGTTTGGTTGTTCGATGGCGGCTGAGCTGTGGTGGTTTGGCGGTGTTTGTTGCATGGTTTTGTTTCCAGAGGATAAAGGCGAAGGGAAAGGGATGAATAGTGAATGATCTGGTGATGGAGAGGCCGAGGTGATGGAGGCGTGCTCGGGATTCGCGGGCGAGGCGGCGAGTGTGCCGGGAGATTTTCAACGCGCGTGAATAATGAACAGGGAAAAGGGATTTGGTGGGAGGGAGTTTGGTTATTTCAAATTCGCTTCCTTATTTGATTGTTATCAGTCTATTTTTATCCATATTTCGTTCTATTATTTTATCGAAAATAGTGCCTGTAAATAGGCAAAATTATTTCTAACTTAGTGACATTTGTTTCGTTGTAAATTTCGAATGTTTTCGGGACTGCATTTTATTAGCCAAAATACATGTATTATAATGTTATAACGTCGCACGCACGTTATACCTAATACGTACGTTTCTTAAACACATACGTTACTTCGTTATAACATAATGTGTAACGTTACGTATTCGTTATATTATTCGTACTTTTAAATAGCATTATATTTTGTAATATATTTAATATCAAAATTTTGGGGTATTACAGATAAAAAGTTGGATATCCTTACAACTTTGATCACTCAACTAATACCTAACAAAATTCCTGCTTAAGTGAAAGCTTGTGAATTCTGCAATAGTATCGCTCATCCAATTGATACATGTCCTACTCTGTGTGAGGAACAAACTAATGCAGTGGGATTTTCAGGGCCACCAAATCAAAGACAGAATCAGTGGAATTACAACGTTGATCAACCATGGAGGAACCATCAAAATTTTAGGTGGAGTAATAACAATAATATCTTAAATCCACCTAGAGCTCAAAATAATCTCCCTCCTGTTTTCTATCAAAATCAACAATAGCCTTTTTAAAATAATCAGGGGTCATCTCTTGAAGACCTTGTTAAGACTCTGGCACACACTCTGAAGCAAATAATGGCTAAAAATTCACTGTTGAAACTACTGTTGCTCAACTTGCCTTTGAAATGAGCCAACTGAAGGCTAGTTTAAAGAACAAACTTCCTTCCCAACCACTCAATCCTAGAGAGAACGTCAATGCTGTAATAATAAGGAGTGATAAGGAGCTGAAGGAACTTGAGCCAAAGTTTAAGGAAATTGAAAATGAGTTAGAAGTAATTCTTGATGCGGATCAAAGTGAAGATCAAACTCAGAAAATTTCAGAAATTGATTAGATCATCAAACAAGTCACCTATGCTCCATTTCCCAATCGTTTAGCTAAAAGCTGGAAAGTTAAAGCGAAAAAGGATCTTTTTGAGCTTTTTAAGAAGGTGGAGTTGAATATTCCCTTATTGGAAGCTATCATGCAAGTTCCTAGATATGCCAAATTTTTAAAGGAGGTTTGCACCAATAAGTGAAAGCTTAAGGGTCATGAAACAGTAATGATAGGAGAACACGTTTATGTAATTTTGCAAAAAAAAGGTACCTCCTAAGTAAAAAGACCATGGTATGTTTAGTGTACCATGCACCATAGGTACTGCTGAAATTACTGGATGTATGATTAATTAGGGTGCAGCTATAAATGCTATGCCTTTATCAATTCCAAATCCCATAATTACGGAGTTGTCATACAATTGGCTGATAGGTCCGTAGCACATCCTGTAGATGTGTTGGAGGATGTTTTGATAAAGGTAAATGATCTTTTCCCAGTTGATTTTTATGTTCTCAAAACTGATAATGGTCATATTAATGAAACTAGTCATGCGCTTATTCTACTGGCAGACCATTTTTGAGGAGAGCGAGAACAAAAATCGACGTAAATGATGGAACCTTGTCTATGGAATTTGATGGAGAGATCATAAGATTTAAAATCATGATGCAATGAAACAACCAAGTGATGATGTGTACTCAATTTTTGAAATCAATTTATTTTTATCACTTGACGAGAAGCTTTTGAATTAAACGAAGAAGAATTCAAGGAAGCCATATTGAAAATGGATGTGGATAATGACAATCTGAATTATGATGAATTATTTGATGATGATTTGTCTAGTAAAATTGAATGAGAAGAAAATGAGCATGATTGAACTGCCAATCAATCATGAGAAAATTCTTCCATTTGCTCAAAGTCCACCAGAATTGGAATTGAAGCAGTCACCAGCTCATTTAAAGTATGTTTATTCGGATGATGGGGAAAATCTCCCAATAATTATTTCGAGCAAATTATTTGTCGAGCAAGAAGAAGCTCTAGTTCGTATACTAGAAAAATATAAAACTTCAATTGGATAGACAATAGATGATATCAAAGGAATTAGTCCCTCTATGTGTATGCATCGCATTTTACTGGTGGACGGTTCCAAACCATCAAGGGAGCTACAACCACACTTAAACCCTCCAATGATGGAAGTTGTCATGAATGAAATTTTAAAACTTCTTGATGATGGTGTCTTCTATCCAATTACTGACTCCCATTGGGTCAGTCCTATCCATGTTGTACCAAAGAAAACGGGCTTAACTGTTGTGGAAAAGGATAATGGTAAAATGATTGCCACAAGAATCCAAAATAGATGGCGTGTGTGCATTGACTATCGTAAATTAAATTCAGCCGCACGAAAAGATCATTTTCCATTATCTTTTATGGATCAAATGCTCGAAAGGGTAGTTGGTAGATCACATTATTGCTTTTTGGATGGATATTTAGGTTATAATCAAATTGTTATAGCACTTGAAGATTAAGACAAAACGACATTTACAAGTCCGTTTGAAAGCTTTGCATATAAGCGTATGCCCTTTGGGCTATGTAATGCTCCTGCAACGTTTCAGGTGTATGATATCAATTTTTTCTGATTATATAGCCCATATTATTGATGTCTTTATGAATGATTTTACCGTATATGAAGATTCATTTGAAAAATATCTCAAGAATTTGGAGCTGATGCTTAAAAGATGTGTTGAAACCAATTTGATCCTGAATTATAAAAAATATCATTCTCTGATAGAAGAGGGAATTGTGTTGGGACATGCTGTCTTAATGAAGGGATTGGAGGTTGACAAGGCTAAAGTTGAATTAATTAAATCCCTATTCTATCCCATATATATGCATGAAGTAAGGGCATTTTTAGGACATGCTGGTTTCTACAAAAGATTTATAAAAGATTTTTCGAAAATTTCACAATCACACTGTTAATTATTGATGAAGGAAGCCACATTTGATTTTGACGAAGAATGTCAAGAAGCTTTTAAGAAATTGAATGAGAAATTAAATTCTTCGCCCATATTTCAGCTATTGGATTGGAATTATCCATTTGAGATAATGTGTGATGCAAGTGATAAAGCTGTAGGCACCATTTTGGGTCAAAGATTTGACAAAATCCCTCACTTAATTTATTACTCGTGAAGGACGCTTGATAAGGCCCAATGTAATTATACAACAAGTGAAAAAGAGTTGTATATAATCATTTTTGCTATAGAAAAATTTAGATCATATTTATTGGACATAAAAGTGATTGTTTTCTCATATCACGCTGCATTGAAATACTGACAAAGAAGTCAAAATCGAGGCTTTTGCCTAGTGTTCTCCTTTTACAAGAGTTTGACATTGAAATCCGTGATAAGAAAGACGCTAAAAATTATGTGACAGATCATTTGAGTCGCATAATAAATTATGGAGATATTTTACCAATTTCAAAAATATTCCTAGATGAGTATTTATATTTGATTTATGGTTTTCTTCTTTGGTATGCTGATTTAGTGAATTATTTGATGACCAAGAAATTACCTATAGACATTTCTAGGCACCATAAAAATAGAATCAAGAGTGATGTCAAATATTATGTCTGGGAAGATCATATATGCTTAAATTTTGCTCAGATGGTGTGTCTGCCAATGAAATTCCATCATATCTAGAGCACTGTCATGCCTGTGAAGTTGACGAGCATTTTGGATCAAGACAAACTGCGCAGAAAATCCTAGAATGTGGATTTGTCTGGCCTACTTTGAATAAGTATGCCTATGATCTCGTGCAAAGGTATGACAGATGTCAAAGGACGGGGAATATTTCAAAAAAAGACCAAATGCCAATAAAATCTATACAAGTGTGTGAAATTTTTGATATATGGGGTATAGATTTTATGTGGCCTTTTTCTAATTTATTTGGTAATTTTTACACATTGTTACCAGTTGATTATGTCTCAAAATGGATAGAGGCTACACCAACCAAGACGGATGATGCTAAGGTGGTAGTTGGATTTATTAAAAATTAGATTTTTAGTAGATTTGGCGTCCATAGAGCTATTATTAGTGATATGGGTACCCATTTCTGCAATCGGGTAGTCGAAACTGTGTTAAGGAAATATCATGTGAATCATAGCATCTCCGCTGCATATCATCCTCAGACAGGTGGTCAGGTTGAGGTATCAAATCGAGAAATTAAATTGATTTTAGAAAAAATGGTGAATCCCAATAGACAGGATTGGACTTTGAGACTTGATCATGCTCTATGGGTATATCGAACGGCGTATAGAAAACCCATAGGGATGTCTCCCTATAAATTTTTATTTGGAAAAACATGCCACTTGCCAGTTGAAATTGAATACAAAGCATATTGGACAATTAGGCAAATGAACATGAATTATAAAGATGGAGTCAAAAATCGCTGGCTTCAATTAATTGCAAGAGCTTGAAGAGATTCAGAATGATGCGTATGTAAATGCAATAATTTACAAGGACAAAACCAAACGATTGCATGAGAAAATGATCTCAAAGAAAATTTTTAAGAAGGTGATAAAGTCCTACTCTATAATTCAAGATTAAAATTTTTTCTAGGTAAACTCAAGTCAAGATGGGAAGGTCCATTTCTAGTGACTAAGGTGTTTGACTATGGTGCAATTGAAATCCAGAGTTTGGATTCGAACAAAATTTAAGGTCAATGGTCACCGTTTCAAACTTTATTTTGATTGTTTTTCAAGATCATGGTAGATGAACTTTCTATGAAGATGATTTCACCAACTAAAGGTCACTAAGCGCTAAAACTTTGTGGAGCCAATGACGTTAAATAGCGGCGCTATTTGGGAGACAACCCAAGCTCATTTCAGCATTTAGGTAGTTTAGTTTTAGTTAGCTTAAAATAGGCTTATTATATGTGGTAATCTAAAAAATAATAATATTTGAAGCGATTCCAAACTTTATCCAAACATGTCCGTGCATAATGGGAAATGTACCGGGCTGGTTTTTTGTGAAACATCATGCTCGTGACGGGCTCTTGGGAGACTTATGGATGCTTTGTTCTACACATTTTCATCCTATTTTCTTCACTCAAACTCTTAGACACGATTTCCCCTCAAACCTAAATCATCAAATCTCAATCAAACCTCGTGATTCTTGTTTCTACACTTCATAAAATCATTATCTACACTTGTTCCACACCATTTCTACCCTCGATTCATCACAAACAACTCAAACTCCATCAAAATTCGAACCTCAAACCCTAAGTGCAAATTTTTCAATTCTGTTTAGCCTCATTCAACACTACAATCTACTCCATTAGCTTAGGAGATCAACATCCAAGGCGTGGTTAGGGTGATATTTGGTTATTGGTATTTTGAAGATTCGGACGGTGAGGATTTTGGAGTTTCTGGGGTTGTGATTGACTTTTGGGGTAGTTATTGGATTGTGGTTGCCTAGTTGGTTGTTAAGGATGATGAACATATAGAAGAAACAAAAGACCACCGTAGCAAGTACTAGTAGAGCACATGCGGGTCAGGAAGCGTTTACACTTTACCCTAAGCGTGTAAACTTGACCAAGAGGCATGATTTTGATAGATACGAGATTTTGAAGAAGAGATCGGTGGTACGGATGTGATGGTTGGACATACGGGATTGCTCGAGCGTAGAAGTTTGGGATGACATCTTATGGATGGGTTAAAGACTTGGCTGGGAGGATTTCCTAACCAAGTAATGGAGGACATATAAGCAACTAACGCTTGAGGTGTTGAGCACATTGAGTGTGGGGATTGAAGAGGTTGATTGGGAGTCTACTGAGAATGATAGGAGTAAGATAAGCTTCCAACTCACAAATGTCAGGCGTGAGATGTCTTCAAAAATGGAGTTTGGAGGGGTGTATGGCTTCAAAAATGAATGGAAGAAGGCCATAACGAAGGGGTTCAAGACTGTGAGCATCCATTTCCTATGGAGCAAGATGACTGGGGTTGAAAGGTTCTCCATGTTGGCGAAGAGTACACGAATCCTTAACCCGACGATTAGGATGATGCATTGGCATTTGGCCAATACTATTTGTGCCAGTGACCAATGTAGGGGAGCTATTTCGCAAATAGAGATGTTCTTATTTTCTAGGCTGTTGGAGGAGAGGAGTGTGCATTCTGTTACCTTTTTGGTACGACATTTGGAGTCAATGGCGATTGCGAGCAAGGTTGCGATTGTTATAGGAGGTTTGCTCACTCCCTTATCTACTTATTTCAAAATTAGCTCGAGTGATGTAGATCCAAGGAAGGAGGGCACCTTTTTGATGGGATTTGATGATTTTAAAGGAAAGCATTTGTTTAAGAAGATTGGCAACGAGTATTTCTGTTGTCCTAGGGGTTCAACGAAGGATGAGGAGAATTGGTTATTTTCCCCGGATGGGGATGATGATGATGATGATCATGAGATGGAGGATGTTGCTGCACCGGCACATGATGATGTGGGAGAGTCGTCTCAAGCCACACATGCACCTATATTTCACTATGATTTGCAGCTTGGCCATCCTACTACACACGAGAGTCAGTATCCACCACCTTCGTCACATTCTGATTTCCAGGCTCATGAGCACTATGATTGGCGTGCTGGGATTTAGAGGATAAAGCATGAGCTGTAGTGGTAGCGAAATGAGTTGATAGCACAGCGTACTGTTATACAGAGACATGGAGATGAGATCACTCAACAGGGTGAGCGCATCAACGTGATAGATGAGCATACGCATCATTGGGCAGATCAGCAGGATTACTTCTTTGGATGTTTTTCTGGTTGGACTTGGCCACCATCTCCTCCACCGGAGTAGCTATTTCAAGATTAGTTGGATTGTCTTAATCATGCATTTCATGTATAGGTTGTGAGACTATGAACAATCTAGGCTTGGGGATGATTCTACCATGTTCCTTAGGCAGTCTGTCATTAGATTTAGTCAATTTATCTTGAGTTAGTTTATATTTTCATGTTGAGTCAATTATATATGTTCTATGTGTGTTATTTCTACCTTCCGATCATTCTATATATTTTTATCTTTATTAGTGAATTTGGTCATTTATATTTATTTGTGCATTGTCTATTCTTATGTGTTTAATTGATTATGGAATAAAAAAGAAAATGAATAAGCTTAATCGATGAACTAATACATATAAATTCCTTTATCCCTAAAATTTGACTATTAAATCATAAATTTAGGAGGGATATTCCATGTGTTGAAAAAAAAAACAACAAAAACATAGATTACAACAAAATTTATAAACACAAAATGAAGGGAAAAGGGACCAAACCTGATATAAAGACATAGATTCACATATTATCTTGTAAACAACAAATCATGCCATCAAAGTACTTCATTAATTAATTCCTCTTGTATGTGATTTATTTTATGCTTAAATTTTATTCTATCCATTCTTGATAAATACATGTAGGTCTGTTTAGCTTCACTTTTATGATTATAATTGCTACACATATTTTTGCAGAGTGATTCTATTGATCTTGTTGAAAGGGAGAAAGGTTTTTTTGTTTTTATATGTGCAGATTATTTCTTTCGAGATGTCTCAAGAGCAATATCCACTTTCACAAGAAGAGATAGTCAAAGAGATAGAAGTGAAGATATAAAAAACAAAAACTCTCATTTGGGGCATGATCAAGGTTGTTTTGAGGTTTTCGACAAACTTGATCTTGTAGATTATCTTGTCCTTAGTTTATTTTTACTGCATATTTTTCACATTGATGACAATGTTTAGCTTAGGCTTGGGGAGGTGGATGGCTAGGTTCCTTTCTTTTGTTTTGAGTCATTTTTCATTAAATTTTTTGCGAAATTCAAAAAATAAAAATAAAAATTGTGTTTTTGTTTTTAAACCATGGCTTGAGCATAGTAAGATGATGAGAATTATTTATATGATCGTTACACTATTATATGTAGTTTCAGCATCATTTCTAAGGAAGTTTACGACATAGCTAATGCCATTCTATTACTTTTCTATGATATTACTCTTTTATGTGTATATAGCCCTTTAGTGACGATTTGCACCGTGTATAGACATTTAAAAACCTCCATGCTTCCCTTTTATGCCATTTATCATTATATCCATCGATTATAAAGAAGCGTGGTGTGAGTTTTTGAAAAAAAAAAACGTTTTTATTATAAATCATCCGTCTTCCATGGTGATCCTTATGTTATTTTTTGTTACTAAAGAATGCTCTAGATCTACTCATTAATAAAAAATAAAAAAAGAAATTGGCAAAGCAATTCAAAACAAGCAAAAGTTTCAAGTGCTAATTCCCTTACCTCGGCAATCAAAATTACCATCTACGGATAAAGGGGGGCCATGGTATTTAAAAAGATAAGCTTGGATAAAAAAAAAAGATACATATCCAGTGGGAAATCTAAATTTCCTTTGAGACCTTGGTAGTTCGGGGGTGTGAAGGACCATGTAAAGGGAATGATTTGAGGGGTAATTTATGTGGTGTAAATAGGGATGAAGGGTGACTTTAGAATGTTTGGCTCCTTCGACATATATTTGGTGTAAATGATGTTTTGCGTGTCTTGCACTCTGATTAGGTTATTGCTCAAGCTATGGAAAGTTTTTATTGTATCTCATTTGATTGAGTCTTGCTCGAGGACGAGCAAAGGTTAGGCTTGGGGAAGTTTGATGAGTGTGAAAGCACTCATATTTTTCTTAGTCAATCGCTTTGTTTTAGGTACATTTTGTGTCGTTACTTTGTGTCTTGTGTTTAGCTTAGTTCTTAGAACATTGATACTACTGTTTGTTCATTTTTGTCACAGATTTGATCGAGAGAAGATGTTTTGCACGAGTTATGAAAAGCGATGAAAGTGTGAAATCCCCTTTATGAAGTGTTTTGGCGAATTATGAAGACATGGAGAATGATGCATTTGCTGTTGTTTTCTGAGCTTAAAGACGTTTTGGAGATGTATTACGAGCAATAAAAGAAGTTAGGATGAATTTCAAAGCAAGACGAGATGAATTTAAGGTGTTCTGTGCTCATCTCGAGCGTGACAAGTTTGTCACGGGAGTGACGGATGCCCTCGAGGAAAGCTGTGCACATCACGACCATCACGAGCGTGACGCGAAGATCCTGGAAATATAATTTGTCCAAAATTTAGAGTTTTCACCACATAACTTTCTGTTATTTGTTTTCCTATATATAGGGACGTTATATCCATGATGTGTATGTAAATTTATCAGATTTTTGATAGATCTCATAGACTTTCTACTTTGCTTATGAATTTCAGAAGTTGTAATTCAATTGGAGATTCATGGACTACTTTTATTGTTGTTCTTCAATCAAGTATAGACATTTATCTCTCTCTTTTGATGATATGTCCATTACCTGTTATTTCAATCGTGTTTGTATTGTTTAATTCAATCATGAATGAGTAAATCGTTGGCATGAGACTTAATAAATTTTTGGTAAAGGGATTATGAGATTATGAACTTAACATGATTGAAACCAGATTTGTTCATGCTATGATTGCTGCAAGAGATTTCAACTTTATCTAATTAACAACTAATACAACTTGGATTGATCACCTAGGTTATGCTAGAATGTTAATTACGCTAATGACACATTCTCATTTGGCCATATTAGTAGCATCTAATCAAAGTGATACATTCTCTTTTTCTCATGAATTGATTAGAACCTTTTGCATGTGAATTGATAAAAATTGTTTTTTTTTCTATTGATTCATGTTTGGTTTGTTCCTTATTTGATGCAACCTTTTCTAGTTTGACATATACATTCCCTTTTGGTATGTTGGATCAATTTGATTAGGTTGATTATACATGTTCATTTTGTAGTCAACATTTTGAGAGAATGTAATATAAGAGACCCTTATTTTACAATCAAACAAATCAGAGAACAAATCAACATATTAATCACATCAATTGTTATCAATGATTAATCCCCTATAATAGAATGGATTTATGAAGTTTCCTACATTTTAATCGAATAGTTTACAACCACACCAGAAATACATAGCTTAGTAATTTAATTGCTTTCTTAAATCTTGTTACTTAAACTTAGCTTCTTTATATCGAAATCCCTCCCCCCTCCCAAAGCAAATTACTTCATAATTAGTTTAAATTAGTTTAAATCATTTGAACAACTGTCTCTGTGGGATCTACCCTTACTTACAGTATTATATTAATTTAACTAATTAATAGAGGGAGTGAGTGAACTTAAATTCTAATTTTATACGTCAGGCGATAGTCGTATCAGAAGGAGATAGCAGGAGAGTGAAGATTCAGTTAACCAGATATTTACGGCCACAAGAAGAATTCCATTGCAGAACGTGACTAATACTCTTCAAATACTGTGTCCAACATCAAGGTGGGCTAGTAGTATCCTTGCCTCATACATCTGTAGGCTAAGGTTTGGTCTCCATGATGGTTTCCACACACCCCTTCATGTATTTCAACTATCTCGAGCGTGGCTTCCTTCGGCCTTTGGCATTTGAGGATAGGCATAGAATATGATCTTTAATAGAGGTCAGGTCCTACGAGCAAGTAGTCTGGGGCTTTTCTTCGGATCTTCTGACCTTTCGTAGGTTTTTAGATAAGGTGCCCTCTTTAAGGTAGGACAGAATGGCATCGACCCAAGTTGGTTCGACTTCAATGGCTTTGACCTCCTTGCTTGTTCTTCTTGGGGTTCTTATCACATCAGTATAGAGCTTATCCTGAATTCATTTTCTGAGCCCGTAAGACAACCTGCTGAGGGTGTCTATCACCCCATTCTCCCCTCAAGGGATTTGTCGAATTGTGTAATTGAAAGATCCCTTTCTTAGCTTGGTTTCTTTTTTCAGGTACCTGCTCAGTTCTGATCTGACGTCAAGTTTTCCCAACATTTACTCGACCACTAATAGAGTGAGCCTCCAGGCTATCTATGACCAAGTGTTTTTCCAAGTTTAGAGAATAGATCAGGGCTTCGTAACAAGTTTAGAGAATAGATCAAGGCTTTGTACTCGGCCATGTTATTTGTTAGCGTGAACTCAAGCTTGATCAAACATGGTAGTTCCCGTCCTTGTGAAGAGATGCGTAACACCCCTGGCCCTGAGCCCTCTATACAGGATGAATCGTCTACATACCTTTCCAGGTCGGTTTTTTTGGTTAGATCTGACTTGGTGATTAGTTCGGGGTAGCCCTGGAAGTTGCATTCGGCTAAAAAGTCGGCCAATGCTTGAGCTTTGATTGCATCCTTGGGCTCAAATTAGATCTCGTACTCACTGAGTTCGATCGACCATTTTAAGAGTCGACCTGACATCTTTGGTTTGTAGAGGTATTGTCTCAGGGGTAGGTTAGTAACAATATAGATCGGGTGTACTTGGTAATATGGCCTTATTTTTCTGGCTACGGTCACAAGCGATAAGACCACCTTTTCGGCCTTTGGGTATTTGGTTTTTGTCCCATGGCGTACCTTGCTCACGTAGTAGATGGGCTTCTATTGACTAGCCTCGACGCTAAGTTGGACCAAAGAGACAGTTTCTTCCACAGCCTCAAGATATGCGTATAGCTTCTTCAATTCCAGAGGTCGGGTCAAAAGGGGTATCTCCTTGTAGTAGAGCTTCAATTGTTCAAAAGCATCTTGGCACTTGTCGTCCCATTTGACTTCGAGCCCTGCTCCTTGGAGGAATTTGAAGAAGGGTAGGGTGCATTCTTGACCCGTGGACATAAAACTTCCAATTGCAGCTATACATCCGTTCAGCTTGTTGTACCTCCTTCTTGCTCTTCGGGGGCCTCATGTTGAGGATGCTGACAATCTGGGAAGGGTTTGTCTCAAATTCCTCAGTGGGTTATCAGATACCCCAAGAACTTTCCCTAGGAGACACCAAAGGCACATTTGGATGGGTCGAGCTTCATGTTTTATTTTCGGAGGAATTTGAAGGTTTAGCCTTGGTCGGCCACATGGAGGTTAGGCCCTTTTGACTTGGTTAGCATGTCGTCAATATACACTTCCATTGTCGATCCAAGCAAGGGCTTGAAGACCCCATGCACTAGCCTTTGGTATGTTGCCCTGGCATTCTTCTGTCTGAACGGCATCATTATGTCATACTTGATACCGAGGCATCATTATGTCATACTTGATACCGAGGTCGGTCACAAAGAGGGGGTTCTCCTGATCCTCTGTTACCATAAATATTTTATTGTACCCTGAGAATGCATCCATAAAGGACAACAATTTTTGTCCCGAGGTGGCATCCACAAGTTGGTCGATCTTTGGAAGAGGGTAGCAATCCTTTGGACAGAACTTGTTGAGGTTAGTGAAATCGACGCACATCCACCACTTCCTGTTGGCCTTTTTCACCATCACCACATTGGCCAACCAGGTTGAGTACTTGATTTCTCTGATGAACCCGGACTCTAAGAGCTTGTGAACTTCCTTAGCTATTGTTTTCCTTCATTCTTCGACGAAGTGTCTTCTTTTTTGTTTGATGGGTTTCGCTTCGAGGTCGACCTCTAGCTTGTGTACGATCACTTCAGGATCGATACCATGCATATCGGAGGGCACCCAGGCAAATACGTCCTAGTTCGACATCGAAAAATTGACCAGGATTGACCTTATAGGATCTTACAATAGCGATCTGATCCTCACATATTCGGGCATATCTTCGGGAGTAAGGGGCACCTCGGTCAAGGCTCCCACGGGCTCGGGCCTTGGCTTGACCGACCTTGGGTCGAGGCTGAGGTGCAATGTCTCCTTTCCTTTGAGCTCAGGGTGTTGCCTTAGTGTAGCAGTGCAGCATTGTCTTGCTATCTTTGGGTCTCCTCGAATGACTCCTTCCTTGTTTGGGGTCAAGAACTTGAGCATCATATAGCAAGGAGCAATGAATATCTTGAAGTCCACAATCGATGGCCTTTCAAGTATTCCATTATATCGTGATGGGAGGTCGACCACTAAGAAGTCGGCCATCCTTGTAAGGGTTTGACCAGTCCCTTTTTCACGTATCTTCAAGGGCAAGGATACGTAACCTTGGCCTTTGTTGAGGTCGGTCATGTCCTTTGGGGACCTTGGTCGATCCTTGGTCTTAGGTGGTGTTTTTGTTCGTTTCTGTCCTTTTTGGAATTTCTTCTGCTTGATGAACTCCTCCAAGGCATCCTTCAAATGCCTACACTCCTCCGTGTTGTGATCGTGGTCACGGTGATACTGACAATATCGAGTTTGATCCTTGGGAGCTCCTAGGAACTGTTGTTTCTCGGGCTCTTTGACAAGGAGATTGTCTTCTCGAGCTGCTGCCAGGACCTCCCTCCTAGTTTTGTTGAGTGGGGTATACATATCATAGTAGATGCTTTGTTGGGGTTGGTTGGCTTCTTTGCTTTATGGTTCTGCTCTTCATCCTTCCTTCGCTTGGGGTTGGACTTACTTCGGGCCGACGTCTCTCCCCTAGAGGTAAGATCAGAATATAATCCGTACCTTTTGTCTTGGACTTGTTTGGCGGTTTCGGCATGGATACGCTTCTCGAGCTTGGCAAAGAGGTTGGTATAGGTCCTCTTCTTCCATTTGAAGAGGTTGTAGGTGAGCTCCCTGCTTTCGAGGCCCATGATCAAGGCTTCCCATATGTTGCAATCGTCGGGGTCCTCCACTTATACTACGTCGATATTGAACCTTTGGACATAGTATCGGTGGTCCTCCCCTGGTCGTTGTACGACCTTCTAGAGATAGCTTGAGGTAATCTTTTGTCGACGAGTATTAACATAGTGCCTATAGAAGAGATCAACCAACCCGATCGAGAAGGACGAGAGGTTATTGAACTAGGCTCGAGCTGGACCTTAGAGTGTTGTCGGGAAGGCTTTGCACATCGTCGCATCACTGGCTCCTTGGGTATTCACTAGTATTTGGAAGTTCTAGACAAGCTCTTCGGTTGGTCTTCCCATCATAACTATCACAAGCCGGCATTGAGAACCTTATCGAAGGGCATCTCCATGTTGATTTCTTGGGTGAAGGGGCTATTCGTCCGATAAATTCTCTTGGTTCTTATGCCTCTATTTGGATCTCCAATGGTTGGGGTATAGGAGCTCCTCCACTTTTCATGCGAGGTGGACAACCTCCAATGGTTGGGGTATGGGAGTCGGTTCAGGGCGTATGTCCTCACCTCCTTCTTCCTGTGGAGCTCAAGACAGGGACGCGGTGGATCAAGCATTGAGTTGGTTTCGAAGGTCGACCTGGATATCTTCAGCTCAGTTGATTTGGTGCTTGAGGTCGCTAGGATCCTGAGGTGCCACCCTCTCTGCGGTCTACGGAGGTGCCATGTCCAGGCATGGAGGCAACCTTTCTGAGAGTAGGTCGCACATTTGGTGCATGGCCTCAGTGAGATAGAGGTTCAAGTTGTCCCTTAGCTCTTGATAGATTTTGAGGGTAACGAATTGGTAAGGGTCGGGATCCATAGGTTCAGAAGCGAGTTGGCTCTCTGTAATGTGTTCTGTTGGTGGAGGAGGGAGGTCGTACAAAGTTCATCCGGACCTCAAGGCTCTTACACTTGGTTGGTTCATGGATGGTTCTCCAATGTGTTGGGTGACATGGCTCCCCACAGTGGACGCCTAACTGTTTGTAAGAAGAAACAGTTAGGTCAAGCTCGGGTACTTTTGTGCCCAACCTGGGATGAAATTCTCCGGAGCCGGTTCTGGAATGCGTCTGAGTGTCTACACACCATGAAAAACAAAGGGTGTTAGACGAAAAACAGAGGGTTCGATCGCGAAAACCTGCTCGGACGTTCAAGTTGTATTTTCCTTAGGGTTTTTGTGAAGGAATAGTGAAAGAGTTAAGGAAAGAAATTTGGAAAGTGATTACCTATCTTGGTTGTTGTGCCAACGTAGATATAGGGATCATGCCTTCTTCTCATTGGTTGTTGTAATTTTATCTTCTTCTCGTGCTAGGGTTTCAGTCTTGGTGCCTTGACTAGGTCAAGTGCTCTTCTTTGATCTAGTCTTCCTTTGATTTGATCTATCCTTTTGACTAGGTCAAGGCTTGACTTGACTAGTCAGGTCAACACCCTTGGTTTCACCATCAAAATTGTTGGACATGGTCTGGTATATAGCTCAAGAAAAAAGCAAAACTCTGTTGCCACCTCAACGGCTGAGGCTGAATATGTGGCTGCTGGAAAGTGTGTTGATAAAATCCTATGGATGAAATCACCACTATCTGACTATGGGTTTGATTTTAAATCCAATTCCACCTATTTTCAGACGTCTTATCAAGTCTGATGGAAGCTCATCTGATGGTTAAGCATTTATAGAGACTGTTTTGTCTAACGAAAACTCATCTGAGGATTGGGCATTGATTGCAAGCGGTCCGTCTGACAATGTTGACTGGAAATGGATAACATCTATTTCAAATTTATGTTATGGGTGCCTTAATGGATATTAGTTAAAACAATTTGAATTAACTGAGTGTATTAAATCAAAGGGAGTAATCTGAATCTGAAACGTTTGTTTGTTTGAGTATGGGATAAAGCATGATTGAATTAATTGACATTTAATCTGAATCAGAAACGTTTATTCGATTGTGTTTTTTGGTAAAGCATGATTGAAAGTGACTGCCATCTGAATCTAAATCGTTTAAGGTGAAAGCATAATTGAATTGATTGATATTAATGCTCATAAGTGGAAAGGTTTATTCCCTTTACATTGATTGAAATGATTGCTGTCATAATGATTAAAGTACACAAGCCACACTTCCTTAACACAAAATCTATCATTATGAGTGCTTTTTTATGGGAATGGGAGATGTTCCAATTCCGTTTGGGAAGATATTTGTGAAGAATCTACGAGAGCAATATGGGGCCCTGGCTACTACATTGAAGAAATGTTTCATGAGCCAAGGAACGTCTGTTAATCAGATTTCCACTTTCTATCTGAAGTCGATGTGCGCTGTCATCACAAAGACTCAGATCAAATAGGCAAACATTCTGATGAAACTCCTGCAACAACATATTCAAGCAATTGCAAAATCTCCCAAGAACAAGAGGTGTTTTGCAAGGCTCATCGGTGTTTTTCTAATGAGAAACCAAGCTGTCATTGGAGTGAAGGTAACTCCATTCACACAGGACAAGTATATTTCTTTCAAGAAGGTAAAGTCTCGAGACATTATCAGGAAGAATCTTCGATATAGACAGCAATATCAGGCTAAGCCTACAAAGATCAATTTGACGTTCGAGCTATGTTGAAACAAGTTGAGGATTTAATCCATAAGTTTGTGCATGATCTGGGTGATGAACTCCATGATATCAGGCTCAAGGATGCTGAGTTCAACAAGAGGAGATCAGAAGAGGAGGAGGGTGGAAGGGAGAGGCTGAAGAGGCATAGAGGAGAGGTTGCAGGGCAAGTTTGGATACCTGAAATATGGGGACAAGAGGATTTGCTCAAGGATTGGATTGATTGTTCTGGGTTTGATGCAGCATTAGGACACAAAGGGATTGAATGTAGCAAGATTGAGATCACAAAGAAGGTCGAGGATAGCCTGATAGCATCTAGCTCTGAGCTTTGAATCAAGAAGCTGCTAGGACACTTTAAACTCTAGCCAAACCAAACCCTTCAACCCTTAGATCCTTTTGAATGAATACTAAATAAAAAAAGAGGGAGTTTGGTAGTTAGGCTTAGTTTCTTGGTTGTCTAAGTAGTATAATTTTGTTTTGATTGCTCTGATCTGCTATACCTTGCTTTCCTCTATTCTATTTGTATCTTTTAATCTGATAATACAGTTAGGTAGTTTTTGATATGATAATCTTTAATTGTAACTGTGTGGGCATACAAGAATAGATAGGATACGAAATGAACTTATCAGACAGAAAGTGAGTGTGGAACCAGTTGAACATGAGATGAGGGAGTCACGACTAAGATGGTATGGTCATGTGAAATGCAGGTCAGTCACAGCTTCTGTTAGGAGATATGAAGCTTGGGCGTTAGCACATGTCAAGAGAGGACGAGGGAGACCAACAAAGATCATGAGAGAAACCTTAAAGTATGATATGGCCTATCATAATCTTACAGAAGATGATGTACATGACAGATTGGAATGGCGCCGTCGTATTCATGTAGCCGACCCCACTTGAAGGGATAAAGGCTTGATTTGTTGTTTTTGTTTTTAATCTTTAATTGCAACGTTTATTTTGAAGAGTATAACTGAAACTGATCTTATTGCATAACTGCTTAGGGTACTTTAAATGCCTAAGTTTTTCTTTGAATTCATCCAATATAGGGAGATCGAAAGTGTATTACCGAATTTGATGAATCAAAGAAGTACTAACTTTTGAAATGAAGTGTTTTGATATTCTACAGGTACTTTGTAAGACAGGTTGAATCAGAACAGTGGAAGCTCTGGACAGAACATTTGGTTTGGGACAGATATGTCTTCTAGTTTCTGTGGTTTGTCTTGTATGTTCAGATGGTCAGTGAGTATCAGTCTTGCTTCTGCTCAGATCAGTTATCAGATTGGTTCATGAAGATAATAGAAAGCCAACGCTTTTGGTCAGATCAGGTATCAGATTGGTTCAAAGATGTTGATAGATGGCTAGCGTCAAACCAGCAAGAATCCAGCATAGACAGTCTTCTGAGGTTATCTATTGATACATATATTGTCTAAAGGAAAACTCTATTGACGTCTGATCATAAACTTCTCAAAGCAATAGCTGGACTTCAAGAAAGAGAAATTAGGGTTGATGAATACAATCCACCAGCCTTGCCTATATAAGGCGCAAGTTTACAAAGAGAGAGAGGCATCGAAACCTTCGAAAAACACTTCTGTAATACTAAAATAAAAATCAAAGCGCTCTCAATTTCTCTCTCCTTTCTCCATCCAAGAAACGTTTTCATCTGTCATTTAAGAATTGCTCATCAAGAACATCATATCAAAGACGGTGGTTGTTGCAAGTCTTCATACTCTGTTAGTTTGTGTTTGCAATTGATTGTGATTGATTGTGTTTGAAGGATCCTGAGTGGATCGGGTTGTTATCAGAGTTTGTGAGATCTGATTGTGTGAAAAGGTTAAAGAGTGAGCCTGAAAACTATGTCTGCTAAACTGTGATCCGAAGTGGTCTAGTGGATTCCCTTCCTATGTAGCACAATGCTAACAAGAGGAAGAGTGTATTAAGTTTAAATGAGTTAGTTAACACTGATATGTCATCTGAACCATTATAAACTGTGTGTTCTTGATTTTCTGCTTTCTTCTCTGTCTGATCTTTTGGTAATGATAGGGTCGTCTATCTAAATCACCATCCTGTTTGTTAGAACATTGATAGATCATCAGGATTCTTGATTGTTCATCATTTTTTGGTTGATATTGATTTCTATTAGATTAGTTATCTTGTTGGTCTAACAGATCGTTCATCTGATAGTTAGAACTAAGTTGTTAGAATTTTGATTAGGTGATAATCAGTTCATCGTCTGTTTGTGAGCTTTTGATCAGATCAAATAAGATTTGGTTGATAAGATCATCGTTTTCATTGTGCATAAGATTTTTAATTGCTGAAATTTTAGTAGAATAGTCTACTTATCCCCCATCTAGTTTGTTCTTGATTACAATCACGCACTTTCTGCAGGGTCACAAAATTATCATTTTGGGGCATATTTTTTTGCTAGAATACATCTTTTGTTATACTTATTTACAAAAGCTAACCCTAAACAGTAAGTGAGTAATTATTGGTTACGACATTAGTGGTCGTGCACTACAAAAAAAAAAAATAAACACTTTAGGGAGAAGATATTAGATCTTAAGTGCAATGTTTAGTATATTGCCCCTTTTGATTTCATGAATCAAGATCATTGTTTGTAACAAGCTAGCATTGTCGGTGGCAATGACGATAGGGATGACGACCAGAATTGTTCGAGAGTTAGGATTTGTTGTCAACGACGGATGCACAGTTTGTAACAAGGGAGCACTATTGACGGCGACAACTACAAGGATGACGGAGAGAGTTATCCGAAAGTTAGGATTTGTTGTCAACGATGCACTAACTGTTCTAAAATTGAAAGCATTGTCGATGGCGATGACGACAAGAATGGCAACGAGAGTTGTCCAAGAGTTAGAATTAGGATTTTTTTGTGATAATTGAAAATCATGACTGCTTTCCTTTTTTTTTTATCTATCAATTAATGGATCTGATATTTTTGTTTCCTAAACTCAAACAAGGCAAATTAGAAGAATATTTTTGTTTAACCTTGTGATGTTTTGATGATGACAAACACAAATGTACTTATGTTTGTCAATATGTTGATATGTAGATTAGTACCAAGAGGTTGATACCAAGAGGGAACTGAAAGCTAATGCAACAAATGGATCTGGAAATTTCAACTTCAAGATTGCACCTCCAAGACTATACACAAGAACTACAAGATGGAAGCTACAGTACTGTTACTGTCATGAGCATTGTAAACAGGTTGGTACTTTTGTTTAGTCAGTTGTAGCTGTGAGCACTTATATTTTGGATCTAACTTATTCTATTTTTGTGATAAACCCTATATTTGAAAAGAACTGGTTCTTGGTACAGTTACAGTTCTGTAACAGAATCCTTGATTTTCGAATAAGGATTTAAAAAAGATTTTTCACTTAAAATTTTCACGGAATACTTTTTCTGTTGCTTCGAAAATCAAATCTTTTGACAAAAGAATATTTTCTACCAGGTGGAGAAACATTTTTGACTAAGCAATTTGTTTGTTACAAAATTGTCCTATTTTATAGAGTAGAGAACTTCTTTTTCACCAGTCTTCCACTAATTTTTCCCACGACCTCCACCTCTCCACAATGGCTCTTTTCATTGACTATATGAAAAAAGGAGAAAATAGTTTTCTGTGTATGGAATCACAAGCTTTCAATGTTTTTCAAGGAGACTTGCAAGAATTGTTTGCCTATGAGTCAAAAGGTTCGACATTGTCTTGGAAAGGAACAAGGTAAATTACAACCTATTAGTGCTCATATCTATGTTGATGAGAATGAAGGTATCGAATCTATAGTCATACATTGAGTTACTATTTTGTTGATGTGATCACCACCACTCGTGGAGCGTTTTGTTGCTTGAGAACCTTGGCCTAGGTTTGTTTAGGCGCCTATAGTCACTAGGAGAGTGTCTGTACTTGGAATTTCACTAGTCTAAGGGTAGATTAGGGGAAATGAACTTGTAAGTGTGTTTACAAGTAGAGTCTTGTAGGAGTCTGTAATCAGAAGTGATAGATTATATTTAGTATGATTATAGTACTTTGCTGTGCCTTTACACTAGATGCAAATCACTGACCAAGTCGGGGATGAACCGGTATAAACCTTGCCGCACTGACAGAAAATTGTAAAACTGAAATTCGTATGAATCTAAACTGATTCATTACAAGAAACTTGTACATTATAATTTCAGTACATTGTTTGAGAAAAAGTTAACAACTTGAAATTCTCAATTCTCAATTTGTGTGAATGGGAGCTAACAATTGGTACCGGAGCTTGACTTCTTAAACGCTAACTACGTGAGAAGGAGATCAGGACTGTCTTCACAGGAATTAAGAGAAGGGCTTTCATCTTAAAGGCCACCTCTTTTCGATGGAAGTTACTACTCATACTAGAAGGAGCGAATGGAAACATGCATACAAGCTGATGATTTTCAACTCTGACAAATCATGAGATTTGGTCTACTCAAGATTGAGTAAAAGAATTACAAAGGTGAGACAGTAGTCTAGCCTGAAGAAAGATGGGATGAAACCGACTTAAGCAAAATGGAAAAGAATGCCACAGCTAAGAAACTACTCATATGGGGACTATCTGCAAAGGAATATAACAGAGTCTCAGCATGAAAATGTGCCAAGGAAATATGGGACAAACTACAAGTCACATACGAGGGTACAAATCAGGTAAAACGTTCCAAAATTGATCTTTTGAACTCAGAGTATGAATAATTTAATATGAACAAAGATGAATCTATCTCTGAGATGTATATCAGATTTAGTGACATTGTAAATGAGTTAGATTCTTTGGGACAAGCTGTTTCCATGGAGAATCAGGTATGAAAAATATTGAGAAGTTTGCCAAGATCATGGGAGCCGAAGGTCATTGCAATACAGGAAGCCAAAGATCTGGAAGTGATGAAGATTGATGATCTGATTGTTCACTGTTAACCCCTGAGAATTTTCTTTAGCGCCATGCTCCTATTGAGGCTACAGAAAAGTGAAAAGGACTGGCTCTCAGGGTTGCGTCGAATCATGATGCTGAACCTGAGTCTTCATAGCCTGACGAAGATAATCTTGTCTTCTTAACCAGGAAGTACCTTAAGTTTGTTAAAAACTTTGAAGGGAAATAGGGAAAGTTTTCTAAAACCAAACCAAAGGGTTACTTTGGTTTCAAATGCTAAAGGCAAGGAAAGCAAGATTCTCAGAGGCTGACGTTAAGAAAGCCATGATGGTCGCATGTGAGACTTGGGATGAAATCAGCTCAAAAAGTGAAGATGAAAATGAAGACGGAGAAAATGAGGACAACAATGCCAAGGAGTGTTTAATGGCCTTGAAGGATGAAGATGACGATCTGGATGAAGTGGTAGATATTGATTTCAACTCATTGAAATGTGGTATACATATTCTCCCTAAGGATAGTGTAATTGAGATCTCATGATGTTTCTGATGCATCGAATGACAATAATTGGATGTGTGCAATGCAAGATGAACTCAATCAATTCGAGAGAAACAAAGTTTGGCGTTTAGTACCAAGGTCTAATGACCACCCTGTTATAGGCACCAAATGGGTGTTTAGGAACAAACTTGATGACTTTGGTGTGGTGGTTAGAAACAAAGTTAGATTGGTAGCAAAAGGATATAGTCAAGAAGAAGGGATAGATTATGAGGAAACTTTTGCACCAGTAGCTAGACTTGAGGCTATATATTAGTTGCATTTGTTGCATGCATGGATTTTAAACTTGATCAAATAGACATAAAAAGTGCATTTTAAATGGTAATTTAAAACAGGAGGTGCATATAGAGTAACCACTTGGTTTTGAAGATCCATCCTTACCTAATCATGTGTATAAATTAGACAAAGTACTTTATGGTCTAAAACAGCCTCCTCCCAGAGCCTGGTATGAGAAGTTGTCTGAATTTTTGGTTTCCAATGGTTTCAGAAAAGGAGAAGTGGATAAAATCTTGTTTATCAAAACAAAAAACAAGAACTGAGACTTATTAGTGGCCCAGATCTATGTAGATGACATTATTTTTGGCACTACTAGTGAATCTCGGTGCAAGGAGTTTTCCAAGTTGATGACCGATCATTCGAGATGAGCATGATGGGGGGAGCTCAAATTCTTCGTTGAACTCCAGATTAAGCAATCTGACCAAGGCATACTAATTCATCAACGCAAGCATCTTGTTGAGTTACTAAAGAAATATAAAATAGAGGATACCAAGTCATGTGATACTCCAATTCCAACTGCTTGCAAAGTGAATGAGGATTCCAAAGGTAAGATTGTGGATCAGAGGGAGTACAGAGGTATGATTGTATCTCTTTTATATTTAACAGCAAGTAGACCTGACATTGTTTTTAGTGTGTGCTCGATTTCAAGCAAATCCTAAGGAGTCACACTTAAAAGCAATGAAAAGGATTTTAAGATACTTAAATAGAACACAAAAGTTAGGTTTATGGTACCCTAAAAGAGAAAGCTTTAATCTTCTAGGGTATACTGATCCAGATTTTGCTAGTTACTTAGTTGACAGGAAAAGCACATCCGGTACATGTCATAGAATTGGTTCATGCTTGATTTCATGGTGCTGAAAGAAACAAAACTATGTTGCGTTGTCCACTGTAGCGGCTGAATACATAGCGGCAAGTTTATGTTGTGCTCAAACCATTTGGCTTAAGCAATAGTTAAATGATATTGGAATGAAGTGTGGGTGTGTTCCAATCTTGTCTGATAAATTTGAGTGTTAATCAGTGTAACTAAGAATCCAGTAATGCATTCTAGGACTAAACACATAGATGTCAGATATCACTTCATAAGAGATCACTATGAGAAGGGAAATATTAAATTAGAGTATTGTGAGACAGAAAATCAACTAACAGATATTTTCACTAAATCACTTGGAAGAACTAGGTTTGAAAAACTTAGACATAAGTTAGATATGATAAAATTCAACTAGATAAAAATTGTTTTCTAACTCTAAATGGCATCGATTTTTTACGAAATTTGTGTTGTTTCTCACTTGGAGGGACCTAGGAAGCCAGATTGAGTGATTGCAATTTCCTTGTGTGATATGTACATATGTTCATGGTGTTATATTGCATAAAACTAATGTTGAATATTTGTTAAGATTTGGTGGGTGTGCAGTTATTATTTGAGATGATTATTTTTTGTACTCTGGACACCAATGAGCCGATCCCTATACAAAAAACATTTCACTACCACCACTAAAATAAATAACTGTCCCATCCTTATCTATCCACCACCAAAACCACCCACCAAGATAACATGCAGGATTTTCTCAACTTCCCACATATCTCTCTACATGCCATCATAACTTCCTACTCCTCCACTTACACAATCCCCCATATTCGATAGATACCACTTTAGTTTAAGATCTGGTTCATCACAATCGAATTCAAACCAAACCCATTCAAATCCCTTCACTTCAAACATTACATCTCAGCAACAAACAATGGTGCGAACCGGAGGAAAAACCCTAGCCTCTCTGACCAACAACCACCAAAGAGACAATATCAAAGACGAGCACCGCAAAAACCAAAAGATCCAAAGCCTTCCAAATCTAAAAATCCCAAAGCTCTAGATGCAACACTGCTCAGGTCTCATGATCCATCCACCAAAGGGTCCATCCAAGGAGAGTAATGTTGAGGTGACAAATGACTCGGCTCAGGTTGAAGAATCTGTTCCTGAGATTCAGATTGAGAAGGGGACAGAGAAGGAACAGGAGAAGAGAGAAGGTGGAGATGCAGGATCTGATGATTTGGAGTCCGAAAAAGATGATGCTTATGACACAACGGTTAGTGAAAAGGATGTCGGAAAGAAAAACCCTGAGATTCCCTCGGCCCCAGAAACCCTAGATGCACAGGGTGAGGGAGAATCTATGAAGATAATGGAGGTTGAAGGTAATAAGAGTGCTGATGTTGAGGGGGAAACAGATGATGAGGAGAGTAGTAATGAGAGCAGTGGTGAATAGGTTTCTGTTGATGACCTACCATCTGTGACAGGGGAGGATGTTCCTGGACTAAAGAAATTGGACACAGTTCTTGGAGAAGTCAGATCTATGCTTCATCCAGTCAAGGAGAAATCGGTGATACAGAAGAAATCATAGAAAGCATCACAACCGAGGAAGCAGACTCCCGGTCTGAGACAAAGCCACAAGAACCGGACCTTACACAAGGTTCGGTTCATGATCAGTGCCTCTCAACCTAGAGGTAAAAGGAAGCCAACTCCACTGGAACCACTGTTGTAGAAAAAGAAGAGGACACATGTGCTTAAAACTGAGTCAAGTGACTCAGAGTATGAGGCTAAAAGTGAAGCCGAAACAGAAGAGGGGGAATTGGCTAAAAGTGAAGAAGAGAAGATAGTGAGAAGAAAGCCCCTGTCCATTCATAGAAGGCAAAGATCACACGTGTTAGTAATTCTGATAGTTCCTCTGACAAGAATGATAAGACAATGAAGAAGAAGAAGGTTGCAAAGGGCAAGAAACTAATATTTCCCATAGAACCAAAATCAAGCTATGAAGAGACAGAAGAAGGAGAGAAGGTCTCAGAGTCTAATGATGATGTGAAGGAAGTCTTTGTTTCAAAAACTCAGAAGAAGGCAGCAGTGTCTATAGCAAAGAAGAAAGGGAAGTTCAAAGCAATTTCAACTAGAGCCATCTTGCCAAGGAAGATCATGAATGCTCAATGGCTGGAGAGGAATGGGTTAGGCTGGCTCAAAACAACCCTGGAGCAACAAAAGTGGCTCGCTTTATTTGAGTCGGACAACCAGGTACACCCTCAAGCTGTGACAGAGTTCTATGAAATTCTAAATAAGATGAAGCTTGGTGAGAACCGGTTCATGCTGAAGAGCCAGGACAACAACAGTGAGATAGTGACGATAGAGGAACTCCGTGCCATCCACTTAGGCATTCCAGCTAGTGGTTTTGGTGAGTATGGAAAGGGAAGTTGGCGGGTTGTTTCCCAGTTTGATCCCCTCGTAATGTTTAAAAAGTTTGGTCATAATGATGCTCTGTCAGAGACGACCTTAGTTCACATCAATGCTATGTCAGATGAGGATAGACTTCTATTCTCTCTAATGGTTCAGGGAATTCTTCCCCGTGGCTCGAGGAAGAATGAGGTAGATAGTCTGGACTTGACTGTGATGGAGCACATCTGCAACATTGAGGAGGCAAACCTTCCTCTACTGATGATGCACCACATCATCTATGTCAAGGACCATTGGAGTCATGCGCTACCTTATGGAATCTGGCTGTCCAAGGTTCTTAAGAAGCTTGGAGTTATGAATTTGAAGGACAACCAGAATCCACACAAAACGAGTTATTTCAATGAGGGTTACATGATTCTAATGGGACTGGAAGGTGAAAGCCGAATGGAAGAGAACCGATTCAGGGCAAGAAGCTGGTTCATCAAAAGGCAAAAAGACAACAGGTTGTGCTAACTGTGCAAAGAGGATGAAAGAAGTTGCAGACTTGGAGGACAAAGTAGCTGAACAAGAAAAGATGATTGTTGACCTGAGAACTACTCTAGACTCCGCACTTGCCACCTTCAAACACATGGCCTCTTTCTAATCCACAAAATGATCTATCCTTTTGATCAATCTTTTCTTTCGATCTATCTTTGATTAAGCCTAATATATTGAACATCTCTCATTTTGCTTCACTTTTACTATGGTCTGTAATATTCAGCACTTGAATTTGTGTTTTTATGACTCTATGAATTGCTTATGCATATTCACCTTGGCTTCTGTGTCACTTGGAATGAAGGCAGAGGATAACTCATTTCGCAGGCAGTATGGACCAACCTTTTTGATAATGTCAAAAGGGGGAAAGGGAGCAATAGTCATCTAGTTAGTATTCTTATCCCTAAATCTTGTTTATGTCTTTCTTATCTTCTTATTCCAAGTTTTCTAAGTGTGAATAACTATGGATTTGAGTTTTTTGTTTCTGATATCTCTGATTGATTTTTTTCCTGAATCCACTAGATGTCTAAGTAGTATTCCTAGAATAGCATAAAGAGATCCAAATTAGAACATTTTGAACGTTGAGGCTCGCAGTAGTTCCTTGTTAGCTTGACATGGTTGGGACGTCGTTATGCAAGTGTGTGTATCTGTGCTTCAATCATGTTTTTTAAAGTATTCAATAGGCACTCTGGATTGTCAATCTTACATTGCTGAAAGATTTAAGATAAGTTCTCTGAACCGACTCATTCAAAAGAACTGGTTCTTTCGAGGTATGAGTTGCAAAGGTCCTCAAACTTTTAACATTATCATCCAGTGACCATCAAATGTTTGTCATCGTCAAAAAGGAGGAAATTGTTGAACCTTGTGATGTTATAATGATGACAAACACAAATGTACTTATTTTGTCAATATGTTGTTATGAAGATTAGTACCAAGAGGGAACTCAAAGCTAATGCAAGAAATGGATCTCGAAGTTTCAACTTCAAGATTCCAACTCAAAGACAATGCACAAGAACTACAAGATGGAAGCTACAATACTGTCATGTAGGGTCATAAGCATTGTAAACAGGTTAGTACTTTTGTTTAGTCAGTTGTAGCTGTGAGCACTAAGGATTTTGGATCTACCTTATTCGGTTTTTGTGATGAACCTTGTCTTTGAAAAGAAATGGTTCTTGGTATAATTACAGTTCTGTAACAGAATCCTTGATTTTCGATAAGGATTTAAAAAAGATTTTTCTCTGAATATTTTCTGTTGCTTCAAAAAACAAATCTTTTTACAGAAGAATATTTTCTACTAGATAGAGAAACGTTTTATACTAAGCAATTTGTTTGTTACAAAATTGTCCTAGTTTTTAGGGAGTGGAGAAACTATTTTTTGACCAGTATTCCAATGGTTTTCTCCCACGACCTCCACCTCTCCACGATGGCTCTTTTAACTGACTCTATGGAAGCAGGAGAACATTGTTTTCTATGTATAGAATCACAAGCTTTCAACCGTTCAAGGTTTTTCAAGGAGACTTGCAAGAATTGTTTTCCTGTGATTCAAAAGGTTCGACATTGTTTTCCTGTGAAAAGGAACAAGGTAAATTGGAACCTATTAGTGCTCATATCTATGTTGATGACAATGAAGGTATCTAATCTATAGTCATTCATTGAGTCTGTATTTTGTTGATGTGAACACCACCACTCGTGGAGCGTTTTGTTGCTTGAGAACCTTGGCCTAGGTTTGTTTAGGCGTCTGTAGTCGCTAGGAAAGTGTCTGTACTTGGAATTTCACTAGTCTAAGGGTAGATTAGGGGAAATGCACTTGTAAGTGTGTTTACAAGTGGAGTCTTATAGGAATCTGTAACGAGAGGTGATAGAGTATACTTAGGGTGATTATAGTATATTGTTGTGCCTCTACACTGGATGCAAATCCCTAACCAATTCGGGGACGAACCAGTATAAACCTTGGTGTTATTTACTTTTTCGCACTGAATGAAAATTACAAAACTGAAATTCATATTAATCTGAAGTGATTCATTACAAGAAACCGGTATATTACAATTTCAGTAATTCTCAAT